>BQNB010125011.1:0-11687 GCA_026074375.1 Tanacetum coccineum
TATCGTGATGCCCATGACTTAGTCAAATTATGTGACTCTTGTCAACGTCACGGGAAAATCTCGCAAAAAGATGAAATGCCATAAAATTCCATCTAAGTTTGCGAAATCTTTGACGTATGGGGCATCGATTTTATGGGGCCATTCCCGTCTTCACGAGGGAACAAGTACATACTCGTGGCGGTCGACTACTTGTCAAAATGGGTCGAAGCGAAAGCGCTCCCCACCAACGACGCTCGAGTTGTTGTAAAATTTTTAAAATCTCTCTTTTCTCGGTTTAGAACTCCCCGCGCTATCATTAGTGATCGCGGTACGCACTTTTTCAATGACCAATTCACAAAGGTCATGCTTAAGTACGGTGTCACTCACCGTCTTGCTACCGCGTATCACCCACAAACTAGTGGGCAAGTGGAAGTCTCCAACTGTGGTTTGAAAAGAATCTTGGAAAGGACCGTAGGCGAGAACCGTGCCTCTTGGTCGGATAAACTAGATGATGCACTATGGGCCTTCCGTACCGCTTTCAAAACACCCATCATGTGTACGCCTTACAAGCTTGTATACGGGAAGGCATGTCATCTACCGATCGAGCTCGAGCACAAAGCCTATTGGGCCTTGAAGCATGCAAACTTTGACCTTTCGACCGCGGGCGATCACCGAAAAGTTTAACTCAATGAATTAAACGAACTACGCGATCAAGCCTATGAGAACTCTTTGATCTACAAAGAGATAACAAAGAGGATCCATGACTTAAAAATCAAGAACCGCGTTTTCAACGTCGATAATCAAGTCCTCCTCTTTAATTCTCGATTGAAGATTTTCTCGGGCAAGTTAAAATCCCGTTGGTCCAGACCGTTCACCGTTGCCCAAGTTTTCCTTTATGGCACCGTCGAGTTATCTCAAACCGACCGGCCAAACTTCAAGATGAACGGTCATAGACTTAAGCACTACTTTGGAGGGGACATACCACATATGGTTGTCCCGGATCTCTAAACCTTCCCCAAGGACCAATGAATTCGGGGAATGGGTCAAGCTTAGTGACCTTAAACAAGCGCTTCGTGGGAGGCAACCCATGCTTATCCTAGTAGTAGTATTGTAGTAATGAATAAGTGTTTTTTGTTGTGAAGAGACTCGCCTCTACCTTTTTCCTTGCTTGTATTTTTGTGATGATTGTCCAGGATTGTCCCGGATTTTTAAAGACTCTCGTGCTCGTGGTTTTGTCCTTCGTGCACTCGAGCTTCAAATCCTCAGCTTCATTTTGGGAATCCAATATCCAAATCTTATCGACTAACGTTTATCTTTAAGCATACTTAATAAACGGCTTAGAGTGACGTAGAGACCCTTCTTAAAACATTGAGGATAATGTTCAGTTTTAGTATGGGGGGGATCTATCGATTTGATTATGCCTGCAGTCGTTGTTTTCATGTAATCCCGTTTTTACCACCAAAATTCCAAAAAAATAAAAAAATTTAAAAATTTTCAAAAATAAAATAAGTGTTTTGTCACAATTTTGACTTTCCTGCTGGGTAGAATAAGAATAAATTTTGACTCGATCGAGCGTGTTGAGCTCTAGCTTGTTCCTTAACTTTTAGACTAAGTGTTAGCGGATTTTTGCGAAGAACGAAAAATGATAGAGTTAAGTATGAGTTAGATGCTAAACAAGGATTATTTGGAAATCTTAAGAGCTCATGTATGTAATTTGTGGCTTTTTCTCCCATAAGCTCCTAACCGGACTAATAATACGTGCTATTTTTAGAATTACAAACTTAAATCAAACAATGTTTGAAATTGAGATTAGTCAATGCAATAATTTTAGTCTTAGTTCAAATTTATTACTTTATTTTCCAAAAAGAAGTCTTCTCTATATCGTGGAAATAAAGTGTGAAATGAAAAAAAAAATATAATAATAATGAAAAATGATGAAAAAATGAAAAAGAATAGAGTAATATTTTAAACTGTGGGCCGATAAAAGTTTGCTGGCATCTTGCCGGCTCACAACCGATGTTTTACATCCTTCCTAAAGAAAGCCCATAGTAAGAATAATAATCTGAGACAGATAAAGTTTGATGCATCTTGCCGGCTCACAACAACCGATGTTGCCAGCCCTTCAAAAGGTTAGAAGGATCCGATTGCATCAATGTTTGTTTAATTTTAAGTGTGATTAATATATAACGGAAAAACCTCTATTCTTAAATTTTAATATTGCTTATTGAACTTAGACTATTTCATTTATAAGAAAGTTGTGGTTTTTTCTAAATATAAGCTATGTAAAACGGGAAACCTATGAGTATTTGAAACCAAAGGTCTGTGAGTCCCGATACTAGTCCTTTGTGGGGTGTCAAAAAAGCTGGTCCACTTAGCCGAAAGTTGGGATTTGCCGAAAAAAAGAAAACGAAATCGCTACATGGGAACTGATCTCCTCGCCTTCAAAAATCATTATTCACGGGTGGAACGAGAAGCATAGAATTTTATAAAACGTTAATCCTGGTTTAAATTCAAAATGGCACATTCACCTAATATATCAATAATTGTCGGGAGTGAAAAGTTCACAAGTTACTAAATAAGAGTAGTGTTAGCACATTAACTTGATATTTAACCGGTGATTCAATTTTAAGCATGGTTTGGAATAAGTTAAAAGTCGGGGATGATTGAATTTATCCATCTTGGGCATTTATTATGAAATGCGTCATGTTCTATGATCCTAACGGTTATGAAAAATAACGAAAAGTCAAATATATTAGTTTAGTTGCTTAAAAAGAAAAATACTAAAAATGAAAAAAAGGGGGAAATACAAAATATTATGTAGAATAAGTGTATATATTTAAGAATGTAAAAATGGGGCTTTTCAAAGCTATTATTCTTTAATACCCCTTGAATAAACACTTACCTACTTATCGAGGTAATAGTCGAGGGGGATCGAGATTCTTAGTTTTCTTAAGTTTTTTACTTATAAGCATTGCGTTAGGACACGACAATGTCTAGATGGGGGATTTTATGGTTTGTGCTTAATTACACAAACATTTGTCCATTAAAACGAGCTAAAATGAACCAAAAACGTAACAAAAAATACATTGTAATATTGTATGTTTTGCATTTGTATTGTTGCAGGAAACGGATATCCGAGAAAAGACAAAAACGAAGCCAAATCGACAAAACCGTAGCACGGAATGGAAAGAGGTGAAAAGAAAAAGTCCGAATCAAACGTCAAAAATTCAAAGTCAAGAACCATGAAATAGTCCACCCTGACAAAGTCAAAGTCAAAGGCGGAGGGAGTGGCCGTGTAAATATAAAATACTTAAATGGGTCCAAGCCCGCACCCAACTGAGAAGGGCCGGGTCACCCATTAAGCAATATTATCACAGACTTATACAAGCAAAAGCCCAAAAAGCCCAAACAACACATAAACGAGCACCAATCCTTTAGGCGTGCTATTCTGTTATCCCCAAGGAACCATTTCATGTTATATAACTAATACACCTTGTAGGACCATAACTGCCAACCCCCCCAAACTTTAAACCATACAATGACATGGAATTGCAATACTACCAACAAAATGAGGGGCCAATCTTGCACTTTAAAAATTTCCAAAAAGGGCGCCATTACTATTCCATCATCCTCACAACATATGCGTGTCTGTCCTCCCCCTGCAACATACAAACAAAAGCCCCTCACTCCACAACAAAACCTCATTAATCCTCCCAAACCCACCATACAAACAGCCAAAGTCCACTCTTGGACAATCCTCTAAGCACCCTAATTCGAGCTAAGAAAAGAAACAAAGATTAAAGGGTCAAGATCAATGGGCTTGGGGATCACTCAAAATTGATGGCTATGATTGATTGAAGACTCTCTTCACACAACAAGCACACACTCAGTCCCTCTCACGAAGAAAGCACACATCAAAGAGGATCGAGAACCTTCTTAGCTTTTATATAAATATGACTCATTGTAAGCCTTGGGGCACCTAGCTTTTACCTAGTTGAACTTTCAGCATATATTCAAGTCTTTAGCTTATTGTATTGTTTTCTTAAAAAGCCTTGTACTAATTTTAAGTTTAATGAAATATTGAAGTTTTTATGTTTTATCCTGTTTTTAAGTTAAAGTGTTTTATGTTTTAAAACTGTTTTAAGCTCACAAAAGCTCTTTTTATATCATTCTTAAGCTGTTTACTTAAGTCTTACAAACTCTTTCATAGTTTGTAAGGGTTAAGCTTATTTTATCAAAATCACTCAAAAAGCTCAAATGGATGATAAGCCAAACCTGGGTGGGCTTATGGGTTCTACTAGCTTGTTTTACACAAGCTAGAGCTTGTAGACAAAGCTCATTTGAGCTTATTTGCCCTTGTTTAGAGCAAAGGGCTTTGTAAGTTCCTAAATTTCCATTTTCTTGCATTTTACTGTAGCATTGCTTATTAGTGCTTATCTCTGCTTATTTACTGTTTGTATGTGCTTATTGTTGCTTATTTATGTTATTGAATGCTTATGTATGCCTTCTTGTAGCTTAGATATCTTTTGTGCAAGTTTTATCAAAAATCTGTCTAAATAGCTTAAAAATTAGCATAACTGTTTAGCTTATTGTTCTGGCTTATTTGATTATTTAAATGTGTTCATTAGGTTTAACTTAAGCTTAATAACATCTGGTCTTTGAAAAGTTTGGTTTTAAATCAACTTATTCCGTTTAAAAAGTCAAAAACTGTCACTTAAAGGGGTGTTTGGCTTAACTATGAAAATGGGTCAAAATGGGTCAGAAGTGGTTTAGCCTTTTGGGTCATCTTAGTTTACATTTAATTCACCATAAAATCCAGTATTTAGAAGTTTTTAAGTGCTAAAATTCAAAATCCTAGTTTATATAAGTAGTTGTTTGAATCTGTTAGAATTTTGTTGGAAATATCAGTTCATATGATTTGGTTTTTTGCTTATTGAGTTTTGTGATGTTTTTGTGTTTATTTAAGTCTTAAAACAAGTTAGAAAATAGTTCAATAGGTCTGCAAGTATTGTTTAGTTTTTACCAAGCCTGTCAAAAAAATTGCTAAGTGTGGAAATTTTAAGAAATAGCTTTTTCATTTGCTTTTTCTGGCTTATTCTTAATTTCAAAATGATTTTTGATTGATGATACTTGTTCTTTGAGGTTTAAACTCAATCTGTTTTGAGGTCTTATATCCATAAAGATCCGTTTGTTTACTTTATTTTGAGTTCAAAAGTAGTGGTAGTTAGTTTTAAAATCCAAGGCTTAGCTCATACTGAGTGTGACAGCACTTTTCACTAGGCTTTTTAACTGCTTATTTGGATTTCAAATTCTTTTTTCTTTATTGCTTACTGTAGTTTGTTGACCAAGCTTTTCAGTGATATAGGTTGTCAAGCCATAAGGTTCCTTTTTCTAGCTTAAAAATAAGCTAGAAAAGTCCCTTTGTGGCTGTTTGGTTATTAGTTTTAAGAAATAAGCTCATTTGATGTTCTGAGCTTATTTGCTTATCGCATTTGCTTAATTTAGGTTTAGTATTGCTTATTAGGTTAGCTTTAGCTTATTTTAGCTTATTTACTTTAAGTTAGAGCTTATTTGCATTTTAGTCTAAAAATTTTAAGTTAAAAAGCCTTTTTAGTGAATCTGTCTTTCTAGCTTATCTTAGTTGCTTATTTTTGTTCAAATATGCTTATTAGGTGTAGTTAAGTATCTGTTTTAGCTTATTTTTCATTTTCACTAGCTTATTTGTTCTTAAAATGCCAAACAATTAAGCATTTTTTTCTTTTTCTTCTACTTAGTGTAAAAAGCTTTCTATGTCACTGTGACAACTTATTTTTTGTGCTTATTTGTGGTTTCTAAAAAAGGTGTCTTTGTAAAAGTTGCTTATTTATTGCTTATCTAAAAAGTAGTAAAAAAATTGGCAAATAAAAAACATTTGGGAGTTGGGGGAAATCCCAAGTGAGCAGGACTCGAACTCAGGACCTCAACCCCCACTCACCAAACGTTTTTACACACACACCCTCTACCACTAGCGCCCTTGGGTCTTTTCCGTTTACTCTTGCACAATCAATTTACTTAACCACATTTTCAGCCCCTTTTCATAATATAAGCCGTAGCTTATTAGGGCTTTTTCTCAGCTTATTTGATATGCTGGCTTAACCACCTTATTTTTCCTAGGATCTTTATAACATTTAAGACTTTCCTGTAATTTTTTAGATTTTTCCAACTTTATTTGTTATTTTTATTTATTTTTCGTAGTTTAAAATTTTAGAAAATCATTTTAAAATAGAAAACTTTAAAATTTAAAAAAATAGAAAAAAATATTTTTAGTTTTATGAAATATTATTTTTTTTAGGTTTACAACTTTTTAAAATATTTTTTCATCATTCTTAAATTTAAATTTTATTTTTAGCATTTTTAAAATTAATTTTAGAAAATAGTTTTAATTATAAAAAGTATGAAAAATACTTTTTCTGAGTTTTTATCCCACATTGTTATACTTTTCTTCTAAAGTAAGAACATCATTTGTTGGAATTTTTAGGTGATTTAATTTTGTTATTTCTAGAACATTAAAATAAAAAATAGATTAAATTATGTTTTAATTCATAAAAAATTATTAAAAAGTCAAAAAGATATAATTCCTTTTATTAAAAAAAAATTTTCTATTTTTGTCATTTTAAAGGTTTAAAAACTAATTTTTCATTTTAGGGTTTAAATTTGAATTAGCTCATAGAGAAAAATTTAAGATGCGTTATTAGGATTCCCGTCTGCGCGATTTCAGGTTTGAATTTTGTGTTGCCTTAATCTGTTTTTACGTGTAGATATGGCCAAGTTAAATTTCCCATAAGAATTAGAAATACCATCAAATCTTAAGTTTCCAATCAAAGCTTCAATCTTTTATCAATGTCCGTGCAAACAACTTTCGATTGCATTCCACTCGTTTGGGATCAAACAGACCCGGAAATCACAAACTATCCTGGTTTCTACATTGAGATTTTTATGATACATTATCACTTATTATATATTTATAATTGTTAAATTTATATAATATCTAAAGGGATAGTATCGAAAAACTATCATTCGCGTGATTTTTTGCTTATAAACCTGAGGGAAGTGAGAACCTCCGAGGTATACTGCGATGCTTCCATAAAGGTATTGGTCAAGTTTGTTGATGCAGATGAGAAGGTCAAGAAGTTAACCTCAGTCCCGGCCAACTCAAGGTTCACGAGAAGAACTATACTACACACGACCTAGAGCTTAGTGCAGTGGTGTTTGCCTTGAAGATGCGGAGACACTATCTGTACGGTACGAAGTGCGTTGTGTTCACTGATTACAAGAGTTTGCAACACATTCTCGAACAGAAGGAAGCTTATATGAGGCAACTGACTTGGTTAAGTTGTTTGAAGCGACTACGACTGTGAGATTCGATATCACCCAAGAAAATGCTTCCGTGATATGACCTGATTGCACTGAGTCAAAGTTAAAGAAGAAAGCCGACTAGCTTTCCGAGCCTTAAAGTTAATATTATAGGGAGTAAACCTTCCTAAGCAGATTTTAAGTGCTCAATTCAAAGCCAGAAAAGAATAGAACTTCATAACGAAGAATTGCATGCATGATTAACAGCTAGAACCTCTTGCTAACATAACTTTAGTTATGAACCATTCCGAAGTTTGATTCCATGTTTTTGTACCGGAGAGCTTTAAATAAGCATGAAATCCCATAAAGTAAAATATTTCCATTCATCCTAGATCAATAAAAGTACCAAGAACTAAAAACTGTATTGGTGGCCAACATTAAAGCAGAAATTGCCGCACTTAAGTCAGCAATAGCTTTAACATGTGCTAAAGGATAAAGAAAGGAGTATCAAAACCGTCTGGTTTGTTTGGTTCAACCATAGATCCCACAAATGGAAATGGGAGAAAATAACAATGACTTTATATGACTAAGTTGCCAAATAAACGGAAGCCGGGTCAAGACACATTTTTGGGTAATCGTTTATCGTCTCACTAATTCTTGCTCATTTCTTACCTATAGAAGAAGATTGACACTGTTAGCATAAAGTTGACGAGACAATACTTGAAGGAAGTAGTCTCAAGGCATGTTAGTGCCCAGTTTCAATCATCATCTTTGTTCGTGATGGAAAATACTTCACATTTTTGGAAGTCTCCTAAAAAAGCACTTAGGTACACGATTGATATGAGTACAACTTTACCAACCAAGACCAGTTAGACGTGATATAACCATTCATAAACGTTGGAGGACATTTACGTTGCCTGTGTACTCGACTTTATGTAAAAATTTTAGGATAGACACTACCATTTGGTAGAATTCGAATAACAACAGTTACCATACCAGCAATTAATGCTGGTCCTTTCCGTTGAGCATTGTATTGGCGTAAGTGTCGATTACCTATCTTCTGGGCTAAAGTTGGAGATAGTCAGCTCACTGGCCCAGAGATCATCCATAAGACAACCGAGAAAATAGTTTAAATCAAGAGCCATATAATAAGCCGCTCGTGGATCGTCCAAAGATCTATGGCCGACATTAAGACGAAAACCACTTGAGTTTCAGAGAATGAGATAAAGATCACGTTGAAAGTATCGCCATGGAAAGGGGTGATAACGTTTGCAAACGTTGAAAAGTTGACCCTCGTTATAATGACCTCTTAAGATCATTGCTAAATTGGGAACTCGTTTTGCCTAATCGTCTTGAACTATCCCAGAAGAAATTGAGTGAGAATTTCATATATGTTTCACGTCTCAAATTTGAAGAAATTCTTTATTGATGCACCACGTGCATAACCATTGGATGAAATCCAAGTTGACGACAAATTGCACTTCATCAAAGAACCTGTCGAGATCATAGACCGTGAGGTCAAGCGTCTAAAGTAAAGTCGCATTCTGATTGTCAAAGTGCGCTGGAACTCTAGGAGGGGTCCTGAGTTCACCTGGGAATGTGAAGACTAAATGCAAAAGAAATACCTGCACCTTTTCACCAACTCTACACCCGCGACAAAGGAATGCCTCCTAAGCTTTTGATGACCAAAGCTTCTTTAACGGGAAATAACATAACCGTTTTTCGTCTAATAATTTAAATTTTTGGAACCTTGTGCTATTTATACATTTTAGCGGGAAGTTTCCTCGCTATTTTCTGAGAAACGTCTTCAGGAATGAACCGGGACGCCTAACGTTGTAGTATTTTGGCAATAGCCACGTTTTTATGTTTTAGGGCAATATCTAAAATTTCATAATTTTCCGTGATACCGTTACTCGTTTCGTTACTTACGTGTTCCGTGGAATTTAAATTATACTTTGTCATCCATGCAAGCCTTGTAAATTAATTCATATTGAGCACTAGTGATCCTAAAATAATTGAGACCATTTTGGTCCCCCCTTGGCTCACACATATGCGTCGAACAAACACCCCCTTATGCTCCTAGGATGCCAAAAATTTGAATATACCTCCCAAGACAACATTCTATCATTTTTGGAACCAACTTGTCCTAGCTCTTGTTTCATAGGTGGATCAAATTGGTCCCCTTCTTCTCTTGTACCCTAGCCGACGCACACACACATATGTGTGAGTGTGTGTGTGTAACTTTGTCATATAACTTGAGTTAACATCTTTGCATTCTCATTCAAATCATACACACACCAAAAACATTCTCTTTGGTGCTCTCTCTCTCTAAAACACACGGCACAAACACAAACACATACAAAACCATACATTTTTCACTTTCAATCATTTACATTTGAAGACAAGTTGAAGGTTTGATCATTTAAGATCATCCGGGTATAAAATAAACAACGTTTGGGTTGTTCTTGATCTTTGTTCATCTCTAAAAACCATTTTTCTTTGTAAGTCTTCAAATCTTCAAATAACTTGTACTTCCTTACTCCTCTTGATGCATAAACCTTTGTTGTACAACTTGTTTTGTAAAAAGAATGATTTTGAAACTACATAAACCTTAAAAAGGTATACCTATGGTTCGATATTTATAAAAATAAATATAAGGAAATCATAGTTTCGTGATCATGGTTATTTTCATGTGATAATATTTGTACTTTTGAGCTTATTGTATTCGGCTTATATTTGTGAGCTTATTTGAGAGCTTGTTTGATTATTTTGAGCTTATTTTAGTATATATACACGTGAAATAAAATGGAAAAATATAAAGAAATATTGTTGTGACTTATTTTCTTGTAACTTAGTTCTATTTTGGATATTATTAGTTTATTTTTGAAAGGATGAAGCATTAAGATATTTGACTTAACCCATAAGATCAAATGAGGCTTAATGGGCCTATAAGCCCACGTCACCCACAACATAAGCCGCGACCCAAGCTTGCACACAAGCTTATGGGTTTGGCTTGTTATGTCTTGGCTTATTATAAGCTTGTGGTAGCTTATTGATGAACCTAGAACTTGTTTGTTATATTTTTAGTATATCGGACTTATTTATTTCGTACTTTGGCGTTTTAAAGGCTTATTGGGCCTAAAAGCCCAATAAGAGTTTTAGTGACTCATTGGACTTGTTTTAAATGGAAAACGATTGTGTTGAGTTTGTAAAATGTAACTTGTGGTTTGAAATTGGTTTTTGATAAAGTCTATGACTTTGGAAAAATGAGTAAACACGAACAGGTCATGCCAAAATTTTGTAAAAATCTTATACTTAGAAATTATTTAGAAAACATAAATAATAAAATGTTTTGACTAAATTACTTAACGATTTGGAAATGTCAAATTATAAATAACAAGTTTATTTATACGTTAATAATAATATAATATTATAATTATATAATTAATATAATATTACATACGTACTTACTTACAACTTAAGACTTTTCATAAAAATCGATCCCTAATGTTTTTAATACACAAATAACGTTTACCAAAAATGAATAATAAACGTTCACGCATCAATCACATAACTTTCCGAGACTAAATTGGAAACCCGTATTCTTCTAGGTCATACCCGTATACCACCGTTCGTTCCAAGTGACCCTACTTTTTGACGTATACTCTTTACCTTATCATTAAGGTGAGTTCATAGCCCCACTCTTTTACTCGTTTTGAATAAATGTTTTATAACTTGGGGGTGAGAAACATTACATGTTGCCTAAGTAGCGTTTAGACCACTACTGCCCGAACTATCATGAACTGTCAATTTCTTAACCGGAGGACCAGTTGAGGGAGCGCAAGTGAATAAATAGATCTATTGGGACTAATTATCCATATCCGGGTGAGTAGCGCTCACTACCCACGGGGCTCCCGGCAAATGAATATATGTCATGTCGAATCTGGTTAGGTGGTCTTTGGTCGGACACCTGTAAGGGCAAGCAATTACTTATAGCAATGTACATGCTATCTTTCGTTATTAGCTTCGGTGTCATGAGCTTAGTGCAACGTAAATACCCTTTTATGTGGAGTTGTATTTGTTATAACTGTCACATACATTTTATAACTTGTGGTCCACACTGCTTTGGTTAAACGTTTATGATTACTAAACACTTTTCATAATACTATAAGTAAAGCAGTGTGGTTAAAGCCCGATAAAATGGCAAAGTTATATAATTTTAAGGTTATTTATTTGTAATGATACAATAAACCAGTAAATAAACAAAAACTATACTTTTACTAACGAGACAACTAATTTAGTTAAAACGCGTAACAAAATACTAAATTATAAAATATTATTTTATAATTCTCGACTAATAAACAAAATAATAACTT
>BQNB010125012.1:5124-19842 GCA_026074375.1 Tanacetum coccineum
TATATATATATATATATATATATATATGAGAGACAGAGAGATGGAGGTTAATGTGAGAGATTTGTTAAAATTGTAAAAATAGGAACTAATGTGGACCGTTGGATCATCTGTTTAGTAGTAGATGAGATTAGTTATTTGTGAGTGGCATCTTTGTAATTAACATCAAAGTGTAAGGGCTTTATGTATCACAATAAAAAAATAATTTAGCTGTTTTTTAGTTTTAATGACATCAGTTTTAGAATGGTCATATCATTTTCACACTTCTCGTAAATCATGCCTTTGAAATTAAACCCCATATCATCAACAAGAACCGTGAAGCTTCAATCAGGGATTTGATCACGCATCAAGTAGTAAATAACATATCATCATCATCAACACTATAGATAAAATTTGAGGATTAGGGCTTCACCAACTTATTGTATCAACTGGTTATATAACACAAATATAAAACAGACGACGACCTAGAAGTTGAAGATTTACCGTCAATTCTAACTGGTAAGCAATACATTATTGGTATGTGCCTAATTACACATACCTTTTCCATTAAAAACGGACTTAAATGACCAAAAACAGCCAAATATATGTTTGTTTTGCATTTGTATTGTGTAGGAAACGGATATCACATAAACGGACGAAAAACAAAGCCAAAAACGACAAAACTAAGCACGGAATGGAAAGGTGTAAAAAGACGAAGCCAAATCAAAGCCAAATTGTCAATCAAGCCAAAAAGTCAACAGAAAAGTCAGACAGTCAAAGTCAACTCCGAGAAGCTGAAGCAGAAAATACAACTTAAGGGACCACAATTGCCAAATCCCTAAGTTATATTTCAAAGTAATAAAAGACAAGGACTGATTTTGCTATTTTTGGAAAATACAACTTTAGGGGGCAAATCTGCCAATCCCTTAAAGTTGTAATGAGAAGGGACTAGCTTTGCAATTAAGTTATATAGGTTGAGGGGTTAAAATTGCCAACCCCTCAAACCTGTTTAACTAACAAGGATGTGTGATGCAATATATAAACACACTTTGAGGGACCAAAGTTGGCAAACCACCAAACTTTCACCCTGTCACCCCCAAACTAAATTTCCCGCCAATTAAGCTCAAAACCCCATTACCCCTTCACGGGTCTTCTTCCCCACGATTAACCTACAACTCCACCTTTATCCAGCGGGTAATAACTCACCCTCAACCCCACTATCTACCCCAGGTCCCCATATACATTGCCATGATGGCAATCCCATCAATTTCAAGGTTTTCTACACGAATTGAAGGCTGGGATCAAAAGAAAGAAGCACACTTGAAAATTAAGGGCTGAGATGAAGTGTTTGAACCCTCTCACATAACTAACACACTTTGGGAAGCCAAGAATGAAGATAGTAGTATAAATAGAAGGGCTTTGTAAGCCGAGGACATAACTTAGTTTTTACTTTTCAATTAAGACTTTTTCAGCTTATTTCAACTTATGTGTAACTTATTGTAGCTTTTAATTCAGTATTGTACTCTTTTCCAAGTTTAATCAAAGTTTGAGGTTTTAAAGTTAAATTTCAATTTCAAATTTCAAATGGTACGAATGCTTATTGTGTGCTTATTGGATGATAAGTCTGAAATGGATGGACTTATGGGTATAATGAGCTAGCATACTAGCTCATTTAAGCTTGTGAACCTGCTGTCAAAGTTAAGGACCAAAGGTATTGCTAAATTTTCATTTTAAGCTCAAATAACTGTAGCATTGCTTATTTTAACTGCTTATCTTATTGGCTTATTTACTAGCTTATACTTAAGCTAGAGCTCGTAGATTTAAGCCTTTAGGGCTTAAGAGGTTCCTTGTTAAGATAGGTCAAAGGGTACTTTCTTTTTACCTATTAAATTTCATTATTTAGCTTATTTTATGCTTATCCTGCTTTAGCTTATTTAGGTGCTTATTTGCTATTCACTTATGCTTATTAATGCTTTTTAGTTAATTTTCTTCAAGAATCTTAAGCTAATTCAGCTTATTTGCCTTTTAAAGTCCCCTTTTGAAACTTAAATGAGTGTTTGGGACAAGGGCTAAAATGGGTCGTTTTGGCTCATGCATGGGTTAAGGTCTTTGGGTCAGCTTCATTTAGGGTTAAATTGGGTCCTTATACAGAGTTAATCAGTGTATTTTTATTCATTAAAACTCAAAAACCAAGTTGAAATTAGCTAATGTTGGAATCTGTGGTACTTTACTTATTTGCATTAGCTCATTTTTGAATTATAGCTTAAAGTGCATATTAGGTTTTGTTTGCATGTTACTTTAAAGTGTTTAAATGCATTGAGTAAGCATTTTCATAGGCTGCATTTGTGTTTTAAGGTTTTGCCAAAAATTTGCATAAGTATGGAAAAAATTAGATTTTTAGCTTTTACATAAGCAAATTCTGGCTAATTCAGAATTCTAAAATGCTTTTTGAGTCTTGATTATTGGTCTATGAGCTTAATGCTCAATCTGTTTTTGCTTTTTTTTGGACTAGGATACCATTTGCCAGCTTATTTTTAAGCCCAAAAAGCCACCCAAGGGCTGTTTTGTAGAATTTTTTTTACCCATTTTAGGAAAATGGCTTATTTGAGTTTATTTGCTTATTCCCTTGGCTTATTTAGGTTTACAATTGCTTATTAGTTTAGACTAAGTTCATTTCAGCTTATTCTAGTTTAATTCAGCCCATAGTTTGCTTTTTAAGCCTTTTTCATTTTAAATCACCTTTAGGCAGTTGTAACTTTTTAGTTAATATGTCTTTTTAATTAGCTTATTAGTGTTCAAATATGATTGAAGTCTGCTTTTCCTGTATAAGTTTTGCTATGTCCTTCTTTCCTATTTCTAGATTATAGGTTCCTTAAGTTTCCATTCTTGTGTTATTTATAAGCACAAATGGTCGCCTTCCTTATCTGTTTTTATTAATCAGCTTTTAGTTATGTGCCAATTTGCTTATATGAGCTTATAGCTCTTAAAGTGTTATTATTGTTGCATTAAGTGTTGTATTTAGGTTGGTTTAAATTGCTTTTTAGGATCTTAGATTATTTTGAGGATTAATTTAGAGCTTATTTTCAAAATCTGCCAAAAAGGCTCCCTAGTGCAAAAGCATGTGCTTTGAAGTCTTTAAGCTGTTCATTTAGCTTACAATTTTTCTTATACTAAAAAGCAATTTTAGTAAAGCTTAAAGTGTGTGCTTTAAGCGCCCTATAAGGCCCAGCCACTGGGTTCTCAATCTAAGGTGTTTAAAATAAGCCCCAAAAGTGAACCATGGTATGTTTGTTTGTCAGAATTGACCCATTTTGACCAATGTTGCCTTATTTTGCTTATTTGATCTATTTTTAATAGGCATATTTCTAGTTGCATTGCTAGTAGGTTTAGTATACCATCAATTTTGGCTTATCTATGTTGTTTATTTGCTTATTTGTTCATAGAAGCCAAAAAGAAAGAGGCAAATTTGTCCTTGGTTTAGTAAAGCAACTCTGTTTGTCCTAGCTTTTTCATATCTCTTTTTACAGCTTATTTTCCTTTTAAAATTATTTTTGTTTGCTGTTTTATATAAAATCTAGGTCACTTTTTCAAGTTTTGTAAGTTTTAAAGCCCAAAGTGTTTGTCTGGTTGCTTAAAAATAAGCTTAAAGAAGCCCCCTTGTCTATTTGCACACTCTTTTTTTTCAGTAGCCTATTTCTTTTCTTTTAGCTTATTTTTCATTCCCATGTGCTTATTTTTATCTACATTTGCTTATTGTGATTAGCTTAGCCTTGTTTTCTAGCTTATTTGCATTCTAGTAGCTTAACAAATCCAAAAAAGCCATTTAGCTTAATAAGCTATTCTGCCAGTTTTAAGCCCAAATTCCAGCTTATTTATAAGCTTTTGTAAAAAGTTGTAGTTATAAAAGTAGCTTATTATTATGTCCTTTTTAAGTTTGTAAAAAAATTTTGAAAAAAAATATAAAGGGGAAGGCCAAGGTCCCGGGTGAGCAAGACTCGAACCCGGGACCTCAAAGCCCTCAACCCTTATAAACCCAACATCACTACCGCTGTGCTTCAATAGCCTCATCGGTAGGTTTGTGGGATTTAATATATAAGGGCTTTTTGGCCCATTTGCTTATTAAGTTGTTTGGGCTTATTTCTCAGCTTATTTGATAAGCTGGTTTCCCCAGCTTATTTTTCATAGGACCCTTAACATTTTAGCTATTTTGTGTAATTTTTTTAGAATTTTTTGTAAACGTTTAGTATTTTTTATAATTTATTTTGTTTAAAAACTTTAAAAAATCATAAAAAATAAATTAAAAGTCAGAAAAATATAATCTTTTTTTAAAAAATTTTCTTTTGTGATATAGTTTCTATGAAAAATAGTTGTTTTCTTGTAGGGTCATTTTTACAAAATTTCACTTTTTAAAGAACGGGATTCGTCCTTGTTTTTGATTTGACTCGTTTTTGGTCCAAACGAACTCCGTTTTCGATCTAGTTTTTTTTAAACTTCGTTTTTAGTCAAGTAGAATCTATTTTTAGTTTAAAAATTGTTCTAGGGTTAAAATTGCAAAATTTAGATTTTTGACCCTCGTTTTTTGTGCCCGTTTTAGGTTTTAAGTTATTTAGCTTTTGTTTTTAGGTTTTATTTAATCGTTTTTGCATATTTAACTGGTAGAAATAGAAAACCAATCATAACCTTGTCATATTCAAACATCAATCATCAATCCGTCATTCGATTTTCCATTCAAGCCTCGTTGGGACATAACGACCCAGGAAATCAAACTTCCGGAGACATATATATTTTATTGTGTGAACTCTTAACCAATCCTTGGCTAAAG
Organism: Tanacetum coccineum; assembly: GCA_026074375.1. NCBI lineage: Eukaryota > Viridiplantae > Streptophyta > Magnoliopsida > Asterales > Asteraceae > Tanacetum > Tanacetum coccineum. The sequence continues at coordinate 9,923 of BQNB010125012.1, forward strand.
GTGTTTGGTTGAGTGTTTGCTTTTAAATTATATATATATTATTGACGAATCAATTTTTGGCGCCGCTGCCGGGGAGGCTGAAAAACGATTATCGTTACGTTTGACAATTTGTGTTTGAATCTGTGGATATTTTCTCTTTATTTATATAAAAATATAAAAAAAAATACAAAAATATTTTTCATTTTCTTTTATTAGTATAGTTATCATTTAAAAAACAAAAGAAAAAAAGAAAAAATCCAAAAATATAAAAACATTGTCTTAATAAAGAAATAAAATTCACAAGTTGGTAAAAATACCAAAATATAATATTCTCAATGATGATATTATCATAATAAATTACGGTGAATTGTGGTTCCAAATCGAACAAAAGATTTAAACTGCCATTTGTGTCTCTTACGTAGTTCGGATACCCGATTTGATTAAACTAAACTATAAAAGGTGTAGTATAAGGAGTGGTGTTTTTGAGGAACTACGTCACGGAAAGAAATAAGAGAAAGTAAGAGAAATAAGCTTCGCGCTATTCTTTCCTCCGCTCACCTGTGCGCGTTTATTCTTTTTGAGAGTACCGTGATGTAAGTAGATTAATTGGTTTGAAGTGTCTACCTCATTGTCCACGAGTTAAAATACATGTGAATATTAATTGAAATACCAAAAAATTGTGTAAAATTTTCTTTTTATATTTATGTTTTGTGCATGCGCACTCTGTTGTTCAAGCACGGTAAAGTTCGACAACAACAAGTCCGACAAACTTCTGTTGAATCACCCAATCTTGAGAAACCAAATAACAGTCAAGAAACTTTCAATCCTCCCATAGTTACGATGGCTGATAATCATACTATGGTGCAATTACTCGAAGCACTCACTGAGGGTTACGAGGATGCGATCGTTGTTCCCGAAATTACCGCAAACAACTTTGAGATTCAAGCATGCTACTTAATCTTGTTCAAAACAGCAATTTTTTGGACATGATAAAGAAGACCACATGCTAAATCGATATTTCAACAAGATCACTTCTACGATGAAGTTCCCAAACTGCCTCCGAGTCGTCGGTTATGCTTATGCTTTTCATTTCCCTCGTGGGTGCGCGAATTTGGCTTGAAAAGTAGCCCCCTCGATCGATTCTTAAATGGAATGATCTTGTTTGATAAATTCATTAACAAATTCTTGCACCTCCTCTAAAACAACAAATCTTCGAAATGAAATCACGAGATTTCAACAAAAATTTGATGAAACATTTTACGAGGCATGGGACCGATTCAATGATCTGCTTAGGGGATGCCCGCATCATGGGTTTTCAGAATTGCATCAACTCGATCATTCTATAATGCCCTAAATTTGAATGATCAAGATTCATTGAACTCCGCTGCGGGTGGTAACTTTTTGGATAAAATGCCTCGAGAATGCCTAAAAATCATCGAGAGCAAGTCCAAAGTTCGTCAATCACGAAGCAAGGCAGTCGTTGCCAAAGTGAGTACGAGCTCTTCTACCCCAGCAGTTTCACCCGATGTTGCTGAACTTAAAGATATGGTTAGAGCATTGATTCTCGATAAGAAAAACCAAACCCCAGCTCCCGTAAAAGCGGTCGAGCAAAGTTGTGTAACTTGTGGGGGTGGTCATTCTTACCAAAATTGTCCAGCCACCGATGGCAACATTTATCGTGACAATATCCAAGAGTATGTGTCACAAGCCGCCGCGGCTAATTTCAACCAAGGAAATACCGGTTACCGACCTTAGATGGTTGCAAATCAAATTCGACCTCCCGGTTTTCCTCCCGTTCAGAACCATCAAGGAAATAATCAAAACAATTTCAACTGGGGAAATAATTACAATCAAAACCGAGGGAACAATTACAACCAAAGCCAAATTCATCGTCCCCAGGTTAATCAACCACCAACTTATCAAGCTCCAGCTTATCAAGCTCCTGTTCCTCAAGCTCTAGGTGTGCCAAAGAATGATTTTGAGATCTACGTCAAAGCCAATGATGCAGTCATAAGAAATGTGCAAACTCAAGGAAAAACCATGCAAAATCAATTGGACGGATTGCAAAATCAATTGACCAATTTGACGGATATGCTTTCCAGGTTTGTGGCTTCTAATACCGCCTCTACTTCAGGTTCGGGAACTCTCCCGGGTAACACCGTTACTAACCCAAAGGGGGATTTGAAAGGTATCACCACCCGGAGTGGTGTTGCTTATCAAGGACCCACTTCATCTTCTTCTCTGAAAGTGATGAATCATGATACCGAGGTTACAAAGGACACGATGCTTCCTACTAATAACGGAAGCACCAAAGACGTCCAACCTCCGGTAGTTCAAGTCCAATCTCAAGATCCAACTTCCGAGCCCAATGTTGCTCCCGTTAGTGCTCTGATGCCTAACCAACGAACATCAATTCCATTTCCTTCAAGAAGAAATGATGAAAGGCGCCGAGAGAAAGCTAACGATCAAATTGAGAAATCTATCGGAAATCCTTTTAAAAAAATTTTGGAGTTTCGAAATTAGCTTTACGGATGCCTTGACCCTTATGCCGAAATTTGCCTCAACTCTAAAAACTTTAATCGGAAACAAAGAGAAGTTGAGTAAAATGGCTAAATTGAACGAGAATTGATCAGCGGTTATCCTAAACAAGTTACCGAAAAAACTTGGAGACCCTGTTTCCGATTTCTTATTCCATGTGAGTTTCTGGGCATTAATTCATGCAACGCCTTGGCGATTCGGCGGCATGATTAATCTTATTCCATATTCCGTTGGAAGATTCTCTCTTCGCGAAATAACTGACTTGCATGACTTTAGAGCTAGCAGACCGTTCAATCACTGAACCGATCGGTATCGCCAAAGACGTCCGTTTAATGGTGGGAAAGTTCCAGTTTCCAGCAGATTTCATGGTCGTAGATTTTGAACCAGACCCCCGAGTACCTTTAATTCTCGGGAGGAGTTTCTTAAAGACCAGTCGTGCATTGATAGATGTTTACGAAGGTGAAATAACCCTTCGTGTTGGCAAAGAGGCCATCACATTCATCGGACCAATTTTGAGATACACGGCTAATTACACTCCCCTTGACGGCGAACCGAATCGATTGTAATTGAATTAGCATAGTGAAGAATACTCGCAGGAAGTTCTAGGGTTTTTTGAGTCAGTTTGCATTCGTAATCTTCTCTCGTAGTACAATCCAATTGTTTCAAATTCTTCACCAACACTAACTCCTTTCGGGGATAGTGATTTTCTCCTTCTCGAAGAAGCAAATGCTTTTATAGCTATCAATGACGAGCATGTCATGGGAAATCGATGCTACTTGCTTTGTTTGGTGGGTTCATTCTTATCCTCGAAGCACTTCTCAATAGTGAACCATTACCTCCTCTTTCGAATCATAAAGATTATTCGCCCGGAATCCAGAAAGAACTCAAAGTTGTTGAAGCTAAAACCGTTAAATCATTAATTGACGAGCCTCTCGAGGTTGAACTTAAGGACTTGCCACCTCATTTAGAATACGTATTTTTGGAAGGTGACGACAAGTTGCCCGTCATAATTGCAAAAGATTTAAAGGATGAGGAGAAGGCAAGCTTTATCAAGGTTCTAAAGTCCACAAGCGAGCCATCGCTTGGGAAACTCTTTATATCAAGGTGTTGATCACAGAGTTTGTACTCACAAAATCCTTACTGGAAGAAGACTAGAACCAATAGTTCAGAGTCAAAGCTACGGGCAACCAAGATCCACGACATCTTAAAACGAGGTTGAAAAACTTCTTGATGCGGATTAATTTATCGATCTCCGCCGACATCCATGGGTAAGCCCGGTACACTGTGCTACAATGAGGGCCCCCATGGGGGGGGGGGGGCTGGCATAACCGTCGTCAAGATGATGATAATGATTTGATACCAATCGATTGGTTACGATGTTGGTTAGTGTGCCATTGACTATAGAAAGCTGAATGAAGCCACCCAGAAAGCCATCTTCCCACATTACCCTTCATGGATAAATTGCTCGAAAAGACTCGCCTGGGAAACCAATACTATTGGTGTTCCTCGATGGCTTCGCGGGTTTTTTTGATTCCATTGACCCGAAGGACCAAGAAAAGACAAACATTTACTTGCACATACGGGAAAACGTTTGCCTAATCGTCGCATGCCTTTTGGGTCTATGCCAATGCACCCGACACTTTTCAACGATGTATGATGGCATCTTCCTTGACATGATCGAAAAAGACAATAGAAGTGTTCATAGATGGCTTCTCGGTCTTCGGAGTTTCTTTCTCTACATGCCTATCTCATATTCTGGAAGAAAAAATGTTTACAAACGGTGTGAGACACCTATTTTTCCCTAAATTGGGAGAATAGCCCTTTTATGGTCAAAGAGGCATTGTCTTGGACATAATATTTCTAAGTCGGGAATGAGGGCGATTAGTGCTTAAAAGTTGATGTTATAGCAAGCTCCCTCACCGACTTACTGTCAAGGTCGTTTATAAGGTTTCTTTTGTCCGTAGTTGTTTTCTTGGGATGCCGGTTTTTTACCGGACGTTTCTATACAAAGACTTTTCAAAAATGTGCCCGTTCCAATGACACACCTGCTTGAAAAAGATGACTCCAATTTTCTTCTAAAAAGGTGTATCGAATCTTTAATACACTTAAAAGAATATTGACCGAGGGGCTCCAATTTTGATTGCATCAATTGACTGGGACTTGCCCTTCGAACTCATGTGTGTGCAAGCGACTTTGCAAATTGGGGCAATGTCTAGGGCAACAAAATAATATGCATTCCAACTATTAACTATTGCATCAAACAGTGACCGACGCTCAAAGCATACTAACTATGACGATAAAGATTACTTTCCGTAGTGGATGCTTCGAGAAATTCCGGTCATATCTTCGTTTTGTCCAAGAGGCATAGTGTATACCGACCATTCTGCTATAATGTATCTCTTTGCTTAAACAGGATGCCAAGGCCAAGATTATGCGGTGGATCTTTTTGCTCCAAGAATTCGATGTTGAGATCCGAGACATTAAGGAGCTGAAAATTAAGCACGTCCGATCATCTCTCAAACTTGAGAACCCTCACCAAATGAGTTCGAGAACAAAGAAATCACGGAAACATTTCCTCTCGAAACTCTTGGATCGGTTTCTCTTCGTGATGATAATACCCCATGGTTTGCAGATTTCCCAAACTACCATGCGGGGAGCTTCATTGTCAAGGGAATGTCGTCCCAACAGAAAAACAAGTTTTTCAAAGATGTCAAACATTATTTTTGGGACGACCCATTTCTATTCAAGATCTGTGCTGACCAAGTAATTAGGCGTTGTGTTTCGGGGCAAGAAGCTTTTGAATTCGCAAGCTTGCCCAGTGGACCCACCCGGTGGACATACGGTTGCCAATTACACCGCTAAAAGAACGTCGATTAGGATTTTATTGGCCATGATCTAAAAGGATGCCTAGGACTTTGTTCACCCGATGTGACATTTGTCAAAGTCAAGGCAAATTTCGCAACGTGATGAGATGCACAAAATCTATCCAAGTTTGCGAAACTTTTGACATTTGAGGCATGATTTTATGGGGGCGTTCCCGTCTTAGTGGGAACAAATATATTACTCGTGGCAGTCGTTTACTTATCAAAATGGGTTGAGCATAAGCGTCCCACCAATGATTTCCGATGTTGTTTGCAAATTTCTTAAAATCTTCTCTTCTCCAGATTTGGTGCCCATCGTGCCAATCATAAATGATCGCGGAAACCATTTTTGCATTTAATGACCAGTTTACATAGGTCATGCTTTAATATGGAGTCACTCATCGTTTTTCTCCACCGAATATCACCCACTACAAGTGGGCAAGTTGGGTTTCCAATCTTGGTTTGATAAATAATTCTTGAATGGCCATAGGCAAAAATCGTGCCTTTGTCGGACAAACTGTGATGCCGGCTCTCTGGGGCCTTCCGTACAGCTTACAAAACACCCATCGGGTGCACTCCGTACAAGCTTGTATATGGAAAGGCATGTCATCTTCCGATCGAGTTGGAGCACAAAGCTTACTGGGCCCTTAAGCATACAAACTTTGATATCAAAAAAGCGGGTGATCACAGAAAAGTTCAGCTTAACGAACTTATATGAACTCATGATCCTTGTGATGAAAACTCTTTGATCTATAAAGAGAAACAAAGAGATCAAGGGCCCAAGTTCATAAATCGCCCATTATCACGTCGGTGATCGAGTCCTCCCTTTTCTCTAGATTAAAGATTTTCTTCGGGACAAGCTTAAGACCGCTGGAATGGAAACTCACTGTAACCAAGTTTTTCCCATTTGGCGCTTGTTGAGTTATCCTAAAACTCCGGGCCAAATTTTCTAAAGTGATCTTGGTCATCGTTTTGAAGCACTACTTTGGGAGGGGTCGTACCATCGGATTGTCCCGGATCTTCCAGTCTGTTCCCCATGGCAATAAATTCAGGTGGGTCAAGCATTTGCGACCTTAAAAAATCGCCTTCGTGGAGGCACCCAATGATTTTCAGTAGTGGTATTATGTTGTATATGTTTATGTGTTTTTTGTTGTGAGGAGGTTCGCCTCTTCTTTATCGTGAGTTTGTATGTTTTATGTTGTTGTCCAGGATTTCTCGGATTTGTGAAGAATCTCGTGGTTCGAAGTTTTGCCATTCATCCCAAGAGTTATCACAATCTCACGCTTCATTTGGGATACAATATCCTAATCTATTCGACTTACGTGCGTATCTTTTGGCACACTTGATGAAACGGCATTAGATTTATGTAGGTTACCCTTTTAAAACATGAGGACGATGTTTAGTTTAGTTATGGGGGGGATCTTCGATTTGATTTTGCCTGCAGGCGTTGGTTGTCACGTTAATTCCGTTTTTACACCAAAAATTTTTGCAAATATACCAAAAAAAAATAAAATAATTAATTTTTTTAGTGTTTTGTCCTCCAGTTTTGACTTTCCCAATGGATTTAGAATGAGAATAAATTTGAATCGATCGGGGTGTTGAGCACTAGCTTTGTCCCTTAACCATTTAATAAACGAATGTATATTAGGCTAATCATTCGCGGATCTTTTACTAAGGTTTTAAACTTTGCGAAGACGGGAAATGATAGTGTTATTTTACAAGGTGGTGCTAAACAAGATTATTATTTGGAATCTTAAAAGCTTATAAGTGTAACTTGTCGCTTTTTCTCCACGAAGCTCTTAAACTGACTAATAAACGTGACTTAATTTTGCTTTAACTTGAAATGACTTTTTCTAAAAAAGAAAGCTCTTTCCGTTAACAGAAAATATTCATCTTAGTTCAGCAAGGATACTTGAGTTTTCTAAATCAAATTTTTCTCATATTCGGAAAATAGTTGCAAAATTATATATATTGTATTATATATATATATATATATGTATATATATTATGTAATATATATATAATGTATATATATATTTGTATATATATATATGTATTATATATATATATAAATATATATATAAATATATAAAACTTGGGCTGATAAAGGTTTACGCTGTCTTGCGGATCACTATCGATGTTGCAGTTTCAAAATAAGGCAATAGTGAGATAAATAATGCCAATAAGTGCCATTCGTTAAAGTGTTTATCAATAAGAAAACCGTCGTAAGAATAAAGTCACTACATCTTGTCGGAGGCGTGGCCGATGTTGTAGTCATGTAAATGATGACGGTAGTATAGTGTATAGCAATAAATGTCTAATAAGGAAAATTTAATGGTTAAGATTTCTTTTTCTAAACTCAAGTATAATTTTGAACTAAGAATAACTTGCTTTAAGACTTCAAAGTTGTTGGTTGCCGTCGGCAGATTATTTTGATTAAGTATTCTTCGTGGGGTGTCAAAAACCTAGGCACTTAGCTGATGAGGCTGGGACATTCCGAGAAGAAAGGTCGCTACATGGAATAGTCTCACCAATGAGATCATTAATTTTGTTGATGTTTTGCGTGCTTTGAGTAGTATTGTTTATTTAGCGGTAAATCTAAGAAATTCGGCCTAAAAGGATGGAGTATCCCGCTATTACATTGCGAACATTCTCCTGTGGGGTCTCAACCTGATAACCTAAGTCGAACTCGGCTGGGATCTATCGAGAATATGCTGGTTGGTGGGTGATCTAGTCTTTTCCCCAGATTTCTTCAGAAATATCGTTATGCACATAAACTATACTACTTTCTAAAATTGTCGATCTAAATTTAACTTAAAATTAAGCACAATCACACTAATTGAATAATTGTTGGGAGCGAAAAGTTGACAAGTCATAGTTATAAGTAGTGTTAGCATCTTTACTTGTACTTAACGGTGATTTCGTTTTTACGCTTAGCTTGGGACTAGTGAAAAATCGAGGACGATGAATTTATCCATTCGGACATCCGTAGATTATTCTATGGGCGCTTCTCATTCTATGATCCCAGTGTTGATAAAATAAAGGAAGTCAAACAGGTAGTTAAGAAAAGAAAATCCAAAAATATTAGGGATAGTTAGTGTACATATAAAAAATGGTGAAAACGGGACTTGTCGAAACTATTGATTCTTTAGTTTCCCTTGACGAACACTTAGCTAATATTATTTAAGTGTAGCCAAAATCCAATACATATGGTCGCATAACTTAATATGTGTGGTTAAAGTTTAGTTTGTGTTAGCTTGCCAAAAGCTAATGTGTATAGTTGGTATGTGCCTAATTACACATACCTTTTTCCATTAAAAACGGACTTAAATGACCAAAAACAAACAAAAACTGCCAAATATATGTTTGTTTTGCATTTGTATTGTGCAGGAAATGGATATTCACAAAAGGACGAAAAACAAAGCTAAAAATGACAAAATCGAGCACGGAATGGAAAAGTGTGATAAGACGAAGCCAAATCAAAATTCAAATTGTCAATCAAGCCAAAAAGTCAACAAAAAGGTCAAACAGTCAAAGTCAAAGTCAAACTAGACAGAGTCAAAGTCAACTCCGAGAAGCTGAAGTAGAAAATATAACTTGAGGGACCACAATTGCCAAATCCCTAAGTTATATTTCAAAGTAATAAAAGACAAGGACTGATTTTGCTATTATTTGAAAATACAACTTTAGGGGGCAAATCTGCCAAACCCCTAAAGTTGTAATGAGAAGGGACTAGCTTTGCAATTAAGATATATAGGTTGAGGGGTTAAAATTGCCAACCCCTCAAACCTGTTTAACTAACAAGGATGTGTGATGCAATATATAAACACACCATGAGGGACTAAAGTTGCCAAATGCCCAAACTTCCACCCTGTTACCCTTATAACACCCTTTCCTGCCTATTTTAAACCCACCACCACTCACGAGCTTTCCCCCCACCTTTTAACCTGCAACACCAATTACCCCATGGATAAAAACTTCACCCTCACCCCACTAACTTACCCCAGCTATATAAGTGCCAACTTGGCAATCCTTCACCATTTTCAACTCTTTTCGATGGCTAGAATGATTGAAAAAGAAGCACAAGCAAATTTAAGGGCCAAGATTGAGCTATGATTCATCTCACAAAACTAGCACACTTGGTTTATGTCTCTACAAAGAAACACAGAAAGAAGAAGAGAAGAAAATGACAAAAACTCAAAGAAAAAGAAGACCTAGTTTTTTAGTATAAATAGATGTCAATTGTAATCCTGAGGAGCATCATCTTTCTTTTTAGCTTATTTTTAAGTAACTTTTAGCTTAATTTTCCAAGTATTGTAACATGTTTTCAATTTAATGAAAGTTTGAAGAAATTTAAGTAATTCCACCCTGTTCTTAATATTAATTTACTTGTATTAAATATGTTTAAAAGGATCTAAAAATCCTTTGAAAATCTCTTATAAGCTGTTACACTTAAGTGATGAAAGCTCATTAGCTTTGTGTTGCATTAAGTTCTTATTTTACCCAAAATATAAAAAATAAAAAATTTGTCCAAGCAGGGAG
>BQNB010125013.1:2434-19842 GCA_026074375.1 Tanacetum coccineum
GTTCCGTTTATGGTAAGATGCAGGGTTCGAGTGTTTTCTTTTGTAACGTCATTATGTTACGTCTTCTCGCGGGAGAATATGCGAATTTATAAGAATAACATCTTTTTTAACACTAATTTACAATACTATCCCCCATCCAACTTGGTAGCTTGTAAGTCCACAATCTTTTTTTATAAGATAAAATAAATAAATATAAATAATTGGTTACATGAGGCAGACACGAGTTTCATGTTTATTTTTAGGTCAAAGCTATAAATTATCAGAATCTTTTTTTTTTCTGACTTAGGCAAAATGAAATACATATTCCCATTATAACCATCCAAACTTTATTTTTATTTTTAAACTTACCAACTAGCTAAAATGGTACCGGTGGGGGTTCACCAGTTAAAAGGTTAAAATGTACCGACAACTTCATATTCTTAACCGGTCATCTTCATTTATTTTTTTAATTTTTTATATCCACCTCAACATTTTTTTTGTCCCACCTCACCACCTAATCTACCTACTTATTACATCAATCTTAATTTTCTATCCAATCATCACTTCATAATATTTACAAAAGTATCTAAAAACACAAATATCAATCAAAACCACCCTGTTAATAGCAGTAAAATCAAACCCTAAACCAAACCCCTCAAATTCAGCCACCCCTCACGAACCACAAACCCAACCACAATATCAAAAGTCTAAAAATACTAATTTACAACGACTCCAAGACGAGAGAATTCCTCGTGGGTGGATCTGGGGAGGAAAAATGGTACACTTGAGTATCACGGGAGATGGAGTTGGCCCGATGGTGGTGACTAATTCGTGCGAGTGATGGTAAATCTGTGGATGGTGGTTAGTAGAGTTTGATGAGGATGGTTACAGATTGTGGTGAAGGATGTTTTCTTGATAGATTTTTTGGTTTTAGATTTGGTGGTTTCATATAAGTTTTAAGAAATTGTTTGGTATATATGATATTAAAGTGTTAAAAAATCTAGATAAAAGTGTTGTTTATGAAGAGTGGGTAACGGGTCTTGAGAATAAAGTGTTTTTTGTAAAACGAGATGTGTGGTAGGTGGATATTAGGTTTTCTAAGTGTGAAGAAGATGATAACAAAAAAGGGTGTGTCGGTGGTATAAAAAGCAATCAAAAAGGTCAATGTGTTTTGTGTTGTATCGTAACGTATTTATGAAAACCATTTATACATATAATCCCACAAGAGAATCAAAAGGTGAACAAGTTTGATAGGAAACTGATAAATGGATTTATGTATTACACCAGGTTTTTTGATTTACAATCATGAACAATGGTGTACAAGATAATAATGGTGGGTGTAAACGATTGAGATGAACTTAAAAAGGGAGGCAGGAAAGATAAAGATGAAAATGGTTGCGGTGGAAAAAAGTTACCGAAAGTCAAAATTCCACTGGACATAAAAATATACTATGGGACCTGAAAAATACTGAAAATTTATACTATATTCTTTAAAATACCCGGATACAACCCAAGTTTGTAAGGTTTATATAATGGGCCTAGAACATATTTCCATTTGCCTAAGAAGAAGAACCGGAACAGGAACCGATGGTTCTGGTTCCGGTTTGGTTCTTATCGGTTCCGGTTTGGTTCTTGGTTCCGATCCGGTTCTTTGGTTCTTTTGCTCATCCCTATCTCAGGATCTCTAGCAATTTCCCATTCTCCAGGCAAATGGCAATCTAAGAAGTCTTCCCTAGCGTAGTAAGGGATTTGTTCGCCTACTCCATCCGAGCTAAGGCGTGGTTTGTATGATTTCCTTTTTCCAAGCGTGGTCCAATATGGTGCTTCTTCCTCACCTAAATCGACTCCTTTTACACCGAATACCGACCTAGTGATTCCTTCTCCTACTGCTATCTTGGCCATCTTACAGTCTATAACTGCATTGGCGGTTGCAAGGAATCCTCTTCCTACAAGCAAAGGGGTTTTGGGGTCTTTCTTTATATCGATTACGTAGAAATCATTTAATAGTTTCAGTTTTCCTATGTGGACTTCTACGTCTTTGACAATTCCTACGGGGTAAGATTTGGTTTTGTCACCCAACCCGAAGATGTGGTCAGTCTCTTCTAATAGTCTTATGTTAAGCTTTTTAAAGAAGTGTAGTGGGATTATGTTTACACATGATCCTAAATCAGCTAAGGTGTTGAAAGGCTTCGAGTCCCCTAATCTACAAGGTAGAGTGAATAGCCCGGGGTCTTCCATATACTTCGCCTTGGGCGAATGCTGATCCGCTTTTGCCTAGTTCTAAGCTTTCCACATATTTATCCAATATTGCGTTATAGATTGGAGCATGAGCTAGGACTTCGAGAAATGGTAGGTTAAGATGCAAATCCTAGAATTCATCTTCAAGAGTTGGTTCGGGTTCTTCTGGTTGTTGCGTTCCAATCCCCATCCCTGTTTGCAGCTGGCTTGTCTGGGAAATGTTCGACTTCATGGAACATGTTTTGATAGCGTTGATTGAAGTGGAAGGGTGTGATGGGCATTGGGGATCTATTGTTGGGTAAGAACGAGCAGACAAAACTGGAGAAGTACTCAGTTTTAGGTTCTTAACTGTGTCACTAGGTAGTGATCCTGCCAATCGATCGGTGATGCCCTCCAACACTGTATCGATTTTGTTGGTCATCTCGCTTTGTTTTCGTTTGAAATCGGCTTCAAACTTAGACAATCTAGCGTCTTGAGATGCCACGAAGTTGGATACCAATCCTTCTAGATTTGATTGATTGTTAAAGCTTTGAGGATTGTTGTTGAAGGGATAGTTTGGGATCGAACCGTTGGGTTGGAACCAGTTAGGTGGGTTTGAAAAATTATTTTGGGAATTTTAGGGTTGTCTCCACCTAAGGTTTGGGTGACTTTTCCATGACGGATTGTAGGTGTCACCAAGATTATTTTGCTCGGGCTTAAAAGTATACCACTTACCTCCCGCTTCGTCGGTACGCGGGGATGCATATTCAACAAAGGCTTGTTCAGGATTTTCCATGCAGTACTGAGTGTCGTGGGGACCACTGCATATCTCACATGAAGAAGTGAACTTGTTCACTTAAGTAGGTTGCATCAGAGCAATGTAGGCTTCCATCAGGCGTTGGACTTGATGTTTGAGCTCGATGAGGCGACGGTCAGATGTACTCGGGACATCTTGAGGTAAAGAGATTTCCTTGACCGGTTTAGCGAAGTCCCTTGGGTCGTTCCAACTTTCATTATCATAGAGAGAGAGGTCCTCTAATAGTGCCCATGATTCTTTGGCATTTCTGTCACGAAGCTTGCCACCGGCCGATTGATCGATGGTTCGTCTTGTGACGGGATTGACATGGTTATAAAAGATTTGGACTTGGAGCTAAAGGTCGATGCCATGACGAGGGACTTTTTGGTGTAAGTCCTTGAAATAAGTCCATGCTTCAAAAAGAGATTCTCCTTGATGTTGTTGGAACATCAGGATATCGTTGTGGAGTTTTGCAGTCCTTCCTGGTGGAAAGAATCAAGCAAAGAATCGAGTAGTAAGATCCTCCCATGTGGTGATAGATCCTGCTGGAAGATGTTCAAGCCAATTGCTAGCTTGATCGCGAAGGGAAAATTAAAATAAACGCAGGCGCGTTCTTTCCCTATTGTCACCATTAAGGTCAAGTGAGTCCACTAGTTTAAGAAAATCTTTAAGGTGTTGGTTTGGATCCTCGGACCAAAGTCCATGGAATGAGCATCCGTTTTGCACCAACCGGATGGTGTCGGATCAAAGAGGTACCACATTGTTCCCTTTAGGGAGCTCAATTGTGTTCATGTAGCCTTTATAGCTAGGTTTGGAGTAATCTCCAAGATTATGGATAGGATTCGCGTCTCTCATGGTGGTTGACGAGAATGGATTACGAAACAGATAACCCGAAGAAAAGATAGACTACGAGAAAGCTAATGTACTGGAATTAAAATTCTCACTTGATAGGAATCAAGCGAGTAGAATTAAGTTAAACAATGGTCGAAACCTAACTATTCCCCACGCAGCGGCGCCAAAAACTTGATGTGGAGGTTGTGAAGACTTCACAGGAAGCTTTACAATCCCCTAGGCAGAGTACCTAACCGTTGTAGTGTAGTAAGGCAAGACTCGAGGGTTGTTATCGTTCTCTCAGGGAATAGGTTGGGTAGGCTTGAACACGGTCTAACAAAACTCTAAGGGGTTGAGAGAATATTCTTTTTGTGTTTTTATATTTTGAAGAAAACAGGTAAATATCATGGTTTTGAGAGGTTGGTTTGTTTTAGCTAATTAAACTAAATATAATCTAACTACTGGTGATAACTTTATGATAAAAAGATGTATTTACCTAATTATGCACTACTCCTCAGATTGCTTCTCCTAGATCTGTTGCTTTGTCACACTTGTGATGATCTTGGTAAGTATTTCCTAAGTCATGAACGAATTACACGAACCCGCCGTCTATTTAATATTCCATCAAGGCAACACACAAGTAAGGTAGTATGAAGACTATTACAAGGCCCCTAAGAGTATATTAAATGCATGTGAAAGATATCTTAAGAGGGATCAACCATATTAGGGGTAAGGTAGTATGAAGACTGTTACTGATGGTATCCTTTCTACACACTTGCGTTTCCCTAGACGTCTATGCCAATTTAATATCTTATAGCTATTTTTCTAGACGTCTACAACCTTGATTTTCTTTAAGCTTCCCTTCTTTATCTGTAACACAGCAAATCCAACTAAGTTGGATTTGTAGTTTTTGGCAAACTACCAGCCATTAACGAATTTGATATTCCTTTACCAGTAGCCGTTTGCTTTGGGATAGCCAATTCTTCATTGTAAACAACAAGGTAAATTGATAACCTTATAGTTTTGAGTAAACTATCAACTATCAACGGATTTAATTTGTCTTTACCAAAAGCCGTTTGCTTTTGGACTAGTCAATGCTTCATTGCTATAACATGGTGCATTGATAACCATATAGTTTTTAGCAAACTATCAGCTATCAACAGATTTGATTAGTCTTTACCAGAAACTGTTTGATCCTGGACTAGCCAACTCTTCACTATGAAGCAAGGTGAGTTGAGAACCATATAATTTTTGGTAAATTGTCAACCATAAACGGATTTGAGAAGTCTTTACCACAAGCCATTTGCTTATGGACTAGCCAGTTCTTATGTTTGTTAAACATGGTGAACTGATGACCATTTGTTGTGTGGTTTTGAAACCAACACTCAAAGATCCTTCTCACTTCCATCTTGGCCTCTAAACTCATCAATCTGTTGCTCAATAAACTTTAGCAAATCAAATACAGTATCATCAGATACAACTGTCAATCTTAGATCCATCATCCTCTCAAGTGTGTTTTTAGTAAGAGGATATCTTCTCTCTATTAGCATATTGATCTCAGTACCATCTTCTAGTCTCAAGACATGAACTCCACAGTTTTCATAGAATATCCAGCTCTGAAGCTTCCACTCTTCTTGATTCTTCCAGAGTTCATCATCTTCCTTTGACTCAAACATAATCCTCAAATCACCCCAAAGAAGTAGATCAATTCCTTCTGGAGGTGTTGTTTCAAACCTTTTCATTACTAGACTATGTATCTCAACCAGATCCATCCTATCAAAAAATTTAATCATCTCAGAAAAGGTCTTGATCCACCTTGAACTTCCATCAGCTCTAAAAACTCCGTAGTAAATCAACTCTCTTTCAAAATGACCATAATCATAAAATTTTGATTCCCAGTTGATGATAGGATACCTAGTGCCCAGAACTTCATAATCAGTCTTTTCTTCTTCATGAACTATCTTTAGAAAGGTTCTTAGTTGATTCTCCTCTTCATGATCAGAATTCGTCTTTTGCCTTTTAGACCTCTTTGGAGCTTTCATCTTAAGTCTCATTCCTGATCTTTTCCTGATCTTTTCCTGATATTCTCCTTAGGTTCTTTAATTTTAGCTTTAACCTTAGTACTTTCAGGTTCTTCAGAAACCTCTTCTTTATCCATACCAGCTGCTTTCTCGTTCATCTTTTCAATCAATTTTTCATCTTTAGCAGAACCAATTGGAATGAAATTTTCATTTGCCCTTTTTACCTTTTTATACATCACTTGTATTTCTTTAAACTTCTTTTTGTTCAGCTGAGCATGTCTGTATCCACCTACATACTTCAAGTATGTCATCATTTGGTTTCTCAGCTGATTTCTTGTAGGAAGCTTGTTTCTGATAGCCTCAGATCTTTGTTGAGCAAGAAATCTTCTTTGTGCAGCAATGGTATCATGAAGAAACTTGGCTCTTTGCTCAATGGTGAACTTTTCTCTCTCTTCTTCTTGAAGCTTCTCAGCAAGAATCTTGTCTGCATTAAGTCTTGCTTGAATAAAGTCATACTCATTGGTGAATGCAGCTTTAGTAGCTTCTTCTTCAGCCAACTTCTTCTTCTCTTCTTCTGCTTCCCATTCCTCTTGAACCTTTCTGGCCATCTCTTCATCATTAGCAAGCATTTTAAACTTCTTTTCAGCTTCATTTACACCTTCTGATTCAGCTTTTTCCTCAAGAACTTTCTTGCTTTTGTCTTTAGGATCAATCTTTAGAAGTGGCTTTAAAGTTAAGATTGACCTTTCAGTTGTAGTTCTTGGTCTATCAGTATGTTTAATCTCTTTAATCTCAACTCCTTTTTGCTTAGTCTTATTTTGGCTCATGGTAACCAGAAATTGAGCAATAGTTTCATCATCTCTGAAAACAGTTGTAGGAGCAGCACTTTCATCTGAATTTCCATCTTTTGGCTCAGCAGTACCTTCATTTGGCTCAGCAGTACCTTCATTTGGCTTGTCGGTACTAACTTTTAGCTTGTCGGTACTAACTTGATCTTCAGTACTTACTCTTGTTTCTTCACTGTCCCCTCATCATGAGCATCCTCAGTCTCCATGTAATCCATTGCATCATCAAGATCATCAAAAGCTGGATCTTTATGCACTGTTGGTTTAGATTTGGCAGGTTTCCTCCCCTGTTTGGATACAGACTCCTTTTGCATCAACTTTGTCTTCAAAGACTTCTTCCTTGCCAATCTTTTCTTCATGGAGACACTCTTGATCCAAGCATTATGGTGTGAGATAACAGGTTTAGCCTTCTTCTTTAGCTGCTTGATCTGAGCCTTCAAATCTTTAATTTGTGCAGCTTGAGTTGTAACCTGTTTACACAAGGAAACACAAAGATCATACACACTTTGGAGTGTCAGGCCATCCTCATTCCCTGATAGGGATCTATCACTAGATGACTGACCTCCATGATTCCCACCAGAGCCTTCTGGAATGGAATCAGGAATTGGGTTAGAAGAAGAAGGTCTGAGGAATGGGTCAGGCTGTGGCTCAGACTGGTCTTCACTTGGGTGAGTAGGAGAAGGTGTGGGTGAGCCAGCATAGAAGGAAATAAAGGGGTCACATTCCCAGAAATTTTTTTACCCTTTTTAACCATAAAAGAGAAAACCTTAGTAGTCAAAGCATTAATAGGGAAGTGGTCTAAGGGGACAGGCACATTCTTGAGTTGGTTAGTCAAAAATACTGGAATAAACCTTGGGTACATGACAAACTTCTTCTTTGCATCCAAATGCCTCATCATACCATCAAAAATTAGTTTTGAAAAGTTATAAACTTGATTAGTGGCCAAACATATGACAACAGTTGCAATATTAGTAGGTATTTGATCCCAAGATGTGCTTTTTGAGCTTAAACAGTGGATGATGGTATGAAACAAAAATTTCCATTGAGGAGAGAAGAGTCCTTTATTAAAAGTAAGTGTATTCAAATCTCCCTCATACCCCATCAATTAAATGGTATCAAATATAGCCTGGTTTGGTAACACATCAATCCCAGCAGCATCATTAAATTGAAGATCACTTCTAATTGATGCTTCTGAGATTGAGACAGGCTTGCCAGCAACTGTGGCAGTAATATACCTAACATTGTTGATTGTTTTAGATTTAGCAGCCATCCAAAACTGTTCAACAAATGTAGTGGAGACAACAGGACTTATAGTATGAGCATAGTGAATTGAGCTGCATGTAAGGAAGTCTATGATCTCATGAAATTCAGCATTCCCATTAGTCTTATCTAAGTAGGCGACCATGTTGTGCTTAGGACAGGGTTCAAGAGTTGCCATAGTAGATGAATTGATGGTTGTCGGTGATGAAAAGATTAGGGTTGTTAAATGAGAGCGATTAAGAGATATTAGGTGAAGAAATATGTGATTGAGATTGGTTTTTGTTGTGAGTTTATACTTTGAGATTATTTATGACAAAACATATTAAAGATGTAAGGACCTACAAGACAAACAGCTGGAATAACATTAATGCGTGCTTGAAGATTAGTCAATCGTATTTTAATGTCAGATAAATGATAAAGATCTATTAATGACTGATTGAAGATAGTCATAATAGTATTTTAATGCTGATTTATAGTTTCCTAATTTTTTTTTTGTTTTTTTTTCATTTGCATCTTATCTTGTCTTGTAAACCCTAACCCCTCTTGTATATAATGAGGGGTAGGCATCTAGTATTGGATTATCCTTCATAGTTATATTCTCCAAGAGAGTCTAATAGTTAGCTTATTTGTTTATGTCAATTGTTCATAGTCGCTGATTAATAGTCGAATAGTTTCATAGTTTATTAGATTTCTGAATTAAAATCCTTGTTCATAACATTGTGTTTCCTCTTTTGTTATTTCATGCGGATCAATGTTATGATATCACCTTGATGGGCAAAATGATCTTGATAGCCTACAATTAGTTTCTACATATACCACTTAGTTTAAAAACTTTTACAAGTTTAGTACCTTTATTATAAAGTATATATTAATTCAAACCTTTAACTTTAGTACTTGGAAGTTTGGTCCTTATATTTATATTTGGTATAATGGGACATTTTCAGCCCCTTTAGTTCTAATTCAGAAAGTTTCGGATATATACCCATTGCATGGAAATAATTTACTAATCAAGATCCAAAAAGCAAGCAAGCTTATTTAGGGTTCCAATGATTTTTGCAGGTTTATCGATTATTAGAATAAGTAAATAAGATGTTTCTAACTTACAAAAGTTTAGAATAAGGGTTCGTTTGCTGAAATCCAAAAAAAGGTGTTTTTAGGGTTTCTAATAAGTAAACACATAGGTATGGAGGAATTCAAGGCTTTAACAAGAGTTCATATATGATCTTAAGAGTATTATGAACATTCTAATACAGATTATAAGATTATTGAACAAGATTTTGAGCTTACTTGAGCTAAAATGGGTCGAAATGGGGTTTTCGGGTTCGTACGCCTAGTAACGACTTCAAGGGTTCCTTTTTCTTGATTCTTGGCTTCTATTATGAGCTTAGGGACTTCACTTGATCCTCCTTGGTCTGATTTAAGACTCCATTTGTGTGTATGATGAAATTTGAGGTGTGATTTGAATGGGGGCAACACCTTGGTGCCCAAGTATCTTGTTGTGGAGATCAAGGGCTGTAGAGTGGTGATTAAGGGATGCTAGGTGATGAGTATTGTAAGCTAGAAACTAGCTATGAAGAGGTGGAAGGGGTGTGTGGAGGTTCGGTTTACAAAGGGTGACAAGAAGGTGTCTAGAAGCCTTGGTGGCCAAGGGAGGTGATGGAGGTGCTTGTAAGGTGCTTGGGTGGCTGCTTGGTGACATGGTGGTGATGTCATAGAGGTGCTAGGGTGCTTGGTTGGTTTAAAATGGGTCAAAACAAAATAAAAAGGGGTGCCAGGTTTTGTTTTGGTTTGTAGGATTTTAGGTGGGGGGCGGTTTTAAAAAAAATGTGGATTAGGGTTAGGATTAGGGATAGATTAGGGTTTAGGATTAAGGTTAGTGTTAGGATTAGGGTTTAGGATTAAGGTTTATGGCTTAGTTTTAAGGTTTAGGATTTAGTTTTAGGTTTAAAGTGAAATTAGGGTTTTAGGGTTTCGTTTAAGGTTTAGGGTTTTAGATTAGGTTTTAGAATGATTTAGGGATTAGGTTTAGGGTTTAGAAGTCATGCATTAAGTGCTTGTACCTTGTGTTAAAGTGGTAGTAAGAGACTAGAATGAATTTGGAGGTAAAATGACCTAGTTTGACTTTCTTGCATTATTGACTTGTACATTGAGCTTTAGAAAGTTGTAACTTGATTCAGGAGGGATAGATACAAAAAAAAACAAAATCATTCAAATCGTTGTGTATTGTATACTTGTACACATGCTTTAGAGGCTTGCACATTCATTTTATATGTATACATTACATATAATTAGGGTTTTGATGTAAACGTTAACGTTTAATGCTTGTTTTGAAATAACGTTTTGAAAAGTACGTTAAATGGATAATGTACTTGGTAAAATGATATTAAGATATAGACTTGACATATTAGGATGTTTACATGATATAAACATAGATATAGATGGCATTGGTAGAGGTTGCGTGAGCTCGTTTACTTTAGAGATGCAAGTTACGTTGCATAATGAGATAAAGCATATTTTCCTGTAAAAGTGGTATATAAAGTGCATATATATTTAATTAGATGGAATATTAACATGCTCTAATTTAATAAGATGGATATGTTCATTAATGACATTGCGGGTTGTTATAGTCTCCCTCCCTTAAAAGAAATCTCGTCCGAGATTTTGTTTGGATGCGGTGAAAAGATGTTTGAAAACAGATATGGATAATTGGCACGAATTTGATCTTCGCGTTCCCATGTAAATTATGGTCCTCTTTTAGAGTTCCATCTTACTTTGACTATAGGAAACGACTTTGTTTCAGTTGCTTGACTTCTCGATCCATGATCTCCACTGGTTCTTCTACAAAGTTGAGTTTGTCACCGAGTCGAAGCTCTTTCATTGGAATGACAAGGGATTCGTTAGATAAGCATTTATTTAGATTAGAAATGTGGAAAGTACTATGGATATTACTGAGTTCTTCAGGAAGCTCAAGTTTATATGCCACTGGGCCAATCCGTTCAAGGATTTTGAAAGGTCCAATGTACCGAGGGTTAAGCTTTCCTCATTTTCCGAATCGGATGACTCCTTTACGAGGTGATACTTTTAACATAACACGATCTCCAACTTGAAATTCTAAAGGCTTTCGTCTTATATTGGCATAACTTCTCTGCCGGTCTCTTGCAGCTTGCAAGCGTTGTCGAATTTGCACTATCTTTTCAGTGGTTTCATGGATTATTTCTGGGTCCAGTATGTTGAAACTCCCCAAATTCGGCCCAACAAAACAGTGATCTGCAACTTTCAACTATAAAGTGCCTCAAATGGTATGCCTTAATACTGATTGATTAATTGTTATTGTAAGAAATTTCTATAATGGTAAGTGTTTTTCCAATCCTTTTCCAAAATCTATAAACACAGGCTCGAAGCATGTCTCTTGAGTGTTTGGATGGTTTCTTTTATTTTCCTTGATTTGTCAATTGTATATATATAATCTATGTGCAAACAATCAACCAATACCCTTAGCAAGGGATTGGTTATGAATCTCAATTAAAATATATATGTTTCCGGAATTTGGATTTTCTCGGGTCGTTTTTCCAACGATGAGGTGTTGCATTGAAAATCAAGTGACGAATTGATAATCGATGTTTGAATATGACAAGATTATAATTGGTTTTCTATTACTACAATTAAAAATGCGAAATCGATTAAAGAAAACCTAAAATCAAAAGCTAAAATGATTTAAACCTAAGATGAGACGGGAATGTAAAAACGCGAGCTAAAAAAATCTAAATTATCAAAAGTTAAACCCTAAAGTGATAAAAATGCTTAACTGTTAAGCAGTTTGAGCTCATTATAAGCTATGGAAAATGGGGAATTTAAACAAGACAAGTTGGGACATAACCTAATAAGAAATGCAAACAAAAAGGATAAGCAGGAATAAACAAGCTAGTAGAACATGCATAAAAGCTAGAATTCGGTAAAAACACTTAAAAAAATTTTTATAATAATGACGCAAATATGGCTCTAAAATAAGCTTTAAGAAAAACCAATTAAACTAGAACAGGGCCTAGAACAAAACTAATAAGCTAAACTAACCCTAAAATAAGCAATTCAGCAAGTAATTAGCTAATTAAGCGAGGATAAGTCAACAGTACTAACTCTAGAGTTTGTACTGCTAGCTTAGAGTTAGTAATCGCTTAGACTTAAAGTTAGTACTGCTAGCTTTAATAAAACACAATGAAATAAGAAATAATCAAATAAGCTAAAACAAATATTTAACTATCCCTAATAAGCATTCAGGCATGAGAATAAGCAACTAGAATGACAAATAAGCTAAAAAAACTAAAAACTGATAAGCTCTACTAAAGACAGAGTAAAGAGTATGTAAATATATGTTAAAACGAAAAAACAATAAAAAAATATAAAAAAAAAAAAAAAAAAGGACAAAAAAAAAAAATAAAAAAAAATGTTGGGCTGCTTAATTCTACTCTAAAAAGCTAAGAAAATCTTAAATAAGCAGAAAATAATAGCTAACATAAGCAAAAATGAACTAACAAGTATATTAACTACCAGTACTAGCCTGGAGTTTAGTACTGTTTGTTTAAAAATCCCATAAAAATAGAACCAGCAGTACTAACTATGGGTTAGTACTGCTTGTTCCAAACACCCCTTAAAGTTTTTAAAAATCATTTTTCTCTTTACTTTAAGCTGATTTGATCCTAATTGGTTAAAAATAGATTATCAAATAACAGATAAGGCACTTATAAGCAGATTTTAGTCAATAATAAGCACTTAAATAAGCTAAATCAATCTAACAGTATTAACTAAACATACTACCAGTACTAACTAAGAAAGTAACACAAACCATTTTCAAACTAACAACTAAGCAAGTTAAGCACTGAACATCATGATAAAGCATAAATAAGCAAATATAGGTAACAAATAAGCACTATAAGCAGTTCTACAGTAAATTAGAAAATAAGAAAAAGAGAGACTTACAATACCCTTGCTCAAAACAGGGTTAAACAAAGAATCTACAAGCTCTAGCTTGTGTAAAACAAGCTAGTAGTGTCCATAGCCCATCCGTCGAGCATGTAATTCCCTTCTATCAATCAACATCTGATCGTGACACCAAGTTTCTTAGTCATTTTTGGAGGACTCTTTGGCGTTTGTTTAAAACTGAGTTGAATTATAGTACATCTTTCCACCCTCAAACAGATGGTCAGACGGAAGTTGTGAACAAAACGCTTGGAAATCTAATAAGATGTCTTTGTGGTGATCGACCAAAACAGTGGGATCAATTTCTTGCACCAGCAGAATTCGCTTTCAATAATATGGTGAATAGATCCACAGGCAAGACGCCATTCCAGATTGTGTACCAATGTCCACCAAAGCAAGCTATTGATCTAGTTCAGCTACCTGCACTACCAGGTCATAGCATCGCCGCGCAGAACATGGCTGAAAGAATAGAAGCCGTACAAGCTGAAGTGAAACAAAAACTTGAGTCTTCTAATGAAAAATACAAAGTACAAAGTGACAAGCATCGTAGGATGAAGACATTTTCAGTTGGAGATCAAGTAATGGTTCACTTAAGAAAAGAGAGGTTTCCTGTCGGGACGTACAACAAGCTCAAGATGCGGAAAATAGGTCCCTGCAAAGTGCTTCAGAAAATCAATGATAATGCATATGTCATTGATCTACCTGGACACCTTTCTATTTCTCCGACTTTCAATGTTGCAGACCTATCCAAGTTTAATCCAGATGTTCCTTTATATCCTGGTGACAACTCGAGGACGAGTTTTCAAGAAGGAGAAATTATGGGTGACTGATGCAGCGAAAGTTATCAGATTTTAGGGACACGAGCTTATATCCAGTGATTACTTATGTTTTTATTCATTAGGAAAATTAGGGGAGTCTTTATTTTTTAGGAGGTTATCTGATATTACTTATCAGATTAGGACTAGGATTCCTAATTCTATTAGGATTACTATTTTTCTATTATAAATAGGGGATCAATTTAGGAGTCTGTTATGTTATTTTCCCATCAATTTGATATTAATAAAAAGAGTCGAGAATAGTTTTCTCAAACCCTCCGATCCAGTAAACCATATTACTCCCCACAAAGTCTAACAATACTTAAATTGTATATAACCCGTAGCTTAACGCTACATCAGATCGTGATCTCTTTAATCTTAAGCTTATATTGCAATCTTATTATGTCTTATCTTGTCAGTTTTGCTTATCAATCTTAGATTATATAATCATATCGGTATAGGTCGAAAGACCCGTTAGGATCTATTGTGGTTTGAAAGAAATGCTAAGAACTTTATCGTCTGTGTTGAGAAATCCACTTTCGTAAACTGATAAACAAAATAAGCTTTGATATAATAAGTTACTGGACTATTTGAGTGACACATTGGTTAGTTCAACCAATTATAAGTCTTTAGTTAATCAAGTTATTTTGTGAAAAACAATTTCTTACGAGAAATCTTTTGATAAATTTAAGGTTCCATTTTCAAGGTTTAATCCATTTCCAATCACTTATGAATTATGTCAACTATCCGAGTAGTCCATCTTTATATGCACTTGAACAAAAAAGTTATTTACAAAATTGTTAAGTCCTATTTTCTTCTGAATATATTAAATACTACTCAAATCCCTGTGACGACCTTGTATTACTAAAAATCTTATACACCTACGTGGGTGATACTTTTACCCGAGTGTTAACCTAAAATAACAAATTTGGGTAATTGTCAGTCATTATAAATTAAAAGCTTTTGGAAATACACCACTAGGTAATCTCCCCTTAATGATTGTATGAGCATTACATCACTACTATATCTTTCTTCTTACAAAAACAACTCCAAGAATAAGAGATGGGGTTTTAGATTCAATGATTCTAAGATTGAGTTGAGTTTAAGAACTTTTTCAATTAAGAACGAGGGCGGAACCTCGGGTGGTGGGTTGGTGTTATCCATTTAGAAGGCTGTTTTGAAAACAATTTTACGAACAAAAACACAAAGAAAAGATAGACTACAAGAAAGCTAATTAGACAAAAAATAAAATCTTACTCGAAAGGATTCTATGATTATGCCAGAACATTCAGACTGATACTCTCTAGTATTCACAGTGATGAATGGAAATCCTTCCAGTGTCAACATTAAACGGCACTGCGGTAGGTGACTTGCGAGATTTGATGCGGTCGTCGTAGGACTTCAACAAGAAGTTTTACAACTCCCTAGGCAGGGTACCTAACCGTTGTAGTGTAGTATAGGCAAGACAGTAAAGGTCCTAATTAAATGTAGCTAAGAACTAGAGGTTGAGAGAAGATTATTTTTGTGTTTTTATATTTTATGAAAGCAAGTAAAATCTCAAGTTTTAAAGGAGGTTTGTTTCAAACTACTAATTAAAAATAATTTAAACTAACTAAGATTAGAGGAATTCGTATGATGAGAGAATAGTGTTTACTTAATCATGTATGATCATTGGTAGCTTCTCCTAACTCTATTGCCTTGTCACGTTTTTGATGTATATGTAGGTACTATTCTAATGCATGGTGAATTACACGAAAACGCCGTCTACCAAATAACTAACTAGAGCAACGCATATGTAAGGTAGTATGACGACTATTACAAAGCCCCTAGTCTAGATAAACGCGTTTGTATTAATACCTAAAGGGGATCATCCATACACGGGTAAGGTAGTATGAAGACTATTACCGGTGGAATCCTTTCTACGCAATCATGTCTCTCAAGATCTCACGATAAGGGACTAAACATGCACACACATAAACAAGAGGAAACAAAGTTAAGATCTATATACCAATTCTTATACAATCATAAGCAAACACTTAAAAGATCTAGCCAAGCATGTTCAAGATAGAGGAAGCACAATTATATATCAAACAATAAGAGATATTGAAAGAAAAGATATAAAAGAACTTCACTATGATGAATCAAGCAACTTAGGAATAGTATAGAAGGGTTGGGAAACCCTAAAATACTCCTAAAATCTAGTACACCTCGTTCTCCCATGAACTAAACCCTAATTCCTTCTATCAAAAGTTTATACGAAAAACATAAAATTAAGTTTGTATATATAGAATTTAGGCTGCGACGGCGTGGCCACTTTCCAGACGTCGTCGTCAAGCTAGGGTTTCTTTGGGTCTTCAAACTTGACGGCTGATCCAGACGCTGTCTCCATGATTTAGAAGGCGTCCCACTTGAGTCCAGACGATGTCTAGATTATTCAGACGGCGTCTCTAGAGCCTGGTCTTGAATCTTCATCAATCTTCATACCCGTTAGCTACCTTGTCCGTTTTCTTCCCAAATTGAGCCCAAATCATGTATATTTCCACCAAATGTCTTCCATATGCTAAAAATGCAAAAAGAAACGATTAAGCACATATTTAAGACATTTTTACATGATTATAAGGGTAAAATAACCCCTAAAAGTGTATAAAATTATACCTCATCACATACCCCTACACATGGGATTTGCTTGCCCTCAAGAAAATAATCTTTTCTATCTTAACAAGATACGTATCGGAGGCATTTAACTTATTCTTTAAAGGCTTCATGGCATAACCAATTAGACCTCGTAACTAGAAGCACGGGAACAATACACTAGCCCCTCACAATAAGTGTTTGGATTCTCTCTCTCCCTCTCTCTCTCAGTGTATAATGAATTATAACAGTATGGAAATCAGAAATTTAACACTTATTACCTAGTCATAGCATATAATTACCATAGGCTTGATAAAGGATCAAACCTCCACCGCTAGCGTAAGTACTAATAGTTACCATCAAATAAGACTTTAAAGGGTTGTGATGTGTAATTATGTGGGATACATGTAAACGAAAATGGATGGCATTTAGGAGAGTGACATTTGGGTGGATTTGAGTGAAGTGGTTAGTCAACTATATTATGGGAATACACGTTGGCGTGGTTGCTAGTCGAAGACTCAGACAAGATTTACAAATTCTATAAAACTCTACATCAAACTCTTTCTTTTTCTTTTCTCGACTCTATATTGAACATGAATAAATAAACTAATCTAATAAATCTGATAAACGCAAATGGTAGCACATACATTTTTTACTTTATATATATATATTTTTATACACTTTTGCCCTACCATTTGCAACATATATGATGTGTCGTTGTGTAGGTGTTATTTATGTATCAAGTTTTACTATTTATTTTATGCCGACTACCTAAAAACAACACTTTAATGAGCAGTGTACCCGGTCAAGATGTAGCTTGGTTGGTAAGTAGGGTGTTGATCACTAAGAGTGAGAGCGTTAACTCTTAAGTTTATCAGTATTTTAGTTATCTATGTTAGTACTAAATTAATCTAATTTAAACCAAAGTTAAACCTAAACTAATGATAGGAGGTTTCATCCTAAGAGACTGGCACGAGGTTTAGTTACCTAACCTAAGGTTTTGATGACAAGTAAAGCAAAAAACACACACAAGAAGACA
>BQNB010125015.1:0-19842 GCA_026074375.1 Tanacetum coccineum
TTTTGCACCGGAGCAAAACCTGGTGGTGCCATTTGGTTACTAACACAGTTTGGCGGGTTAACTTGATTGTAAGAACCCGTTGCCGCATAAACACTAGCTTGATTGTTATCGGTATTAGGACAATTGTACCAAGCATGAGGCCCACTACAAGTAACAAAAATTTCCTCTATCGCTTTAACCGGAGCGGGAGTGACAACTTTTTTAGAAACAATCTCGACTAAGGTCGAAAGTTGATCCGCAAGCTTATCAATTCTCTCATCCGTCTTACTAGAAGTAGCATTCATCCTAGAAGCATTTGGTTTATTTCGTAAATAACGTACTTTTGATTTATTCTCAATTATGTTGAAAGCCTCTCTAGTCTTTTTACTCAAAAGATTTCCGCCCGCAGCGGCATTTAAGGAGTCTTGTTCATTGTCGTTTAAACCATTGTAAAAGGTATCAACTTGAGTTAACTTCGTAAATCCGTGATGGGGGCATGCCTTGAACTTGATTCTGATTAAACCTATTTTGACCATTATTTTGCACCGGAGCAAAACCTGGTGGTGCCATTTGATTAATAACAATCGGTATTCAGACAATTGTACCAAAAATGAGCACCACCACAAGTAACACAAGTTTCCTCAATCGCTTTAACCAGAGCGGGAGTGACAACCTTTTTAGAAACAATCTCGACTAAGGTCGAAAGTTGATCCGCAAGCTTATCAATTCTTTCATCCGTTTTACTAGAAGTAGCATTCATCCTAGAAGCATTTGATCTATTTCGTGAATAACGAACTTTTGATTTATTTTCGATTGTGTTTAAAGCCTCTCTAGTCGTCTTACTCAAAAAATTTCCACCCGCCGCGGCATTTAAGGAGTCTTGTTCATTCTCGTTTAAACCGTTATAACAGGTATCAACTTGAGTTAACTCCGTAAATCCGTGATGGGGACAAGCTCTAAGCAACTCCTTAAATCGTTCCCACGCTTCACTAAAAGTCTCCTCAAATTTTTGTGTAAATTGAGAAATTTCATTTTTTAAGTGAGTAGTTTTCGAAGGAGGGAAAAATTAATTCACAAATTTGGTCACGAGATCCTCCCAAGTCAAGATTAAATTTGGTGATTCTTTCTCGTACCAAGTTTTAGCGGCTCCCTCGAGCGAATATGGAAACATCATAAGCTTAATCACATCGTTAGGCACATTCCTAAATCGTAAAGTCGAGGTAATCCTTTTGAAACTATTAATATGAGCATGAGGATTCTCACTCTCACGACCGTAAAACGGGTTCGCTTGAACCAATTGAAGCAAATTCGTCTTGATCTCAAAATGATCCGCATTAATTTCTGGTAAAACAATAGCTTCTCTGTACCCTTCCGTGGGTGCTCGGAGTAGCTCTTCCGTTGTACGTTCCGCCATTGGTGCAACGATAAGTAGCGAACTCGGGACTCGACTTATTTTTTGGAGCACGTCCTTTATTTCGACGTCTCGAATGGTTTTACTTTGAATTAGTTTGGAAATAGGAATCTTCTAAATTGCTCATGCACTAAACAAGCCAATGAAATTGGGGGGGATAAAGAAACGAGAAAAGGAAATATTTTTATTTACCGAATAAACAACAAACTTAGGGTAACTCTCATAAGTAAAGATAAATTTTAACAAAAGAGTTGCGCCTTTTCTAAGTGACACAAACTTAAAAAAAAATTAATCTTTGGTTCGGGAACCTTATAATGGATAATACCTCAATTGAAAGTATAATTTTGATGGTGTTTTCTTTTACCAACTTTGTAATTTTTTTTTTATATTCACATATAACGAGAAGAATCTGAAAATCCTTAAGAGGCAAATATTATTTGTCTTTTTTTTGTTTTTTAAACTTTTACTTATACTAAAAAGAAAAGAAAAAATAATTTTTTTGTACTTTTTATGTTATTTTTTTTAAAAAAAATTATATTTTTGATTTTCTTAAAAGCGTAACTTTCGAAGACGAAAGGTTCTCCAAATCACGATCAACAAACTTCAAACGAAAGAATCTTAATCACAATTCCCCGGCAGCGGCGCCAAAAACTGATTGTATAATTTATAATACACGTATAATGATATAAGTATAGAAAATTACCAAGCTACCCTTGAGGACAAAGGTAGTTAGAAAAATTCTCACAATTATATATAATAATACGTATATTTACCGGTAAGCATTCACCGGGTCGTTTTCCCAAAGAATTATGAAATTGAGACCACGTTTGTTGTTTGGACAATGATTTGAATTGGTTCAAAGATGGCTTGTTTCCTAAAATCCTAAAAGTGAGCAATTTAAAGGATAATTAAACCTAATTTTAATAACGGGAAATTAAACCTTTCACTAAAAACGCAAAACGGGAACCCCTAAAAGATAATTAAAAACCCTATTTCCCAAAATTAACCATAAAATGAATTTTTTTCATTTTAATAGACTTTTAATTGCCTAAAAAGAAAGTTTAAAGAAAACTATACAAAACGGAGTTGAGTTTGAGCTTAAAAAACATAAAAAACTGAACGGAAACTAACCCGATCTTAAAAGTGAAAATTTGCAATTTTTAACCCTACGAAAGCAAAACTATTTTTCCTAGAAACTTTATGATAAAAGAATTTTCTAAAAAAGAATTATATTTTTTTTTGATTATTTGTATCTATTTTTATATGATTATGTTTAAAGTTTTAAACAAAGAAAATGTTTTAAAGTAGTAAACTTACCTTTAAAAATCTTAAAAATTACTGAAAGTGTAAAATAAAGAGAAGGATTTAATAAAAAATAAAACCAAAAATGATCGTAATTGAAAAACACAATAATCCGTAAAAGCTATGTCTTATATTAAGAAAAAGGAAACAAGATGTGTATAAAATATAGGGAGTTTGAAATACTCACGGATTAGCAATGTAGCAAACTGGTTTATAGTGTGTGATGGTGTCAAAAGGTCTACAGGTTTAGAACCCGTGGCTTTTGTTTGTTTTTTTGTTTTTTTTATTTTTGAAAAGTTTAAAAACAAAGTTGTAAAAAAGATAAAAATAAACACTTTTAATAAAAGCAACTATTTTTGAAACTCAAGAAATAAGCTGGTAAAGACTTAAAAAGATAGAAAATATCTTAAAACTATTTTTTTGGCTTTTTCTAAACTTGATAAGCTAATAAACTAAGATAAGCTAAAAACAGACCAAATAAGCTACATACACTTAATTAACTATCTAATAAGCAAAACTAAGCAGAAATGACACAAAGAACAGGTCAATAAGCTATAAAATCAAATAAGCCTTAATGGAAAACTTCAAACCAAACATCAACTAACAGACTTTAGGCTTAAATTTAAACATGAAAATAGAACCTTATGGCTTATTGACCTATACCACCTTAAAGCTTGACCTATAAGCTTTCTAAAACTACCTTTGAAAAGTATTTTGAAACTCAAATGCTTAATCAAAAAGCTGAATGAAAAAGGGTATGCAGACAGAATTAAGTATTTATTTTTGATTTTGAAAATTTATGAAAAACAAATGACAACTTTTTAGCTTAAAACCAGATAAGCAAATAAAATTTTTAAAGCAAAATAAGACCTAAAATATCTAGATTGACCTATCAACTAGTATTGCTAAGAAAATCAAATGCTAAAAACTACTTTTACTCAATGAAAACTAAGATTGAATCTGGCTGTTTTTGCTTTAAAACTGCTGATGCAATTGACACTCAAATGTACCAAAACTAAATACTACCAAGTGCAGGCCTAAGAGATTGATTTAAACAACTTAAGATCACTAAAACTAAGACAACTAAAGCTATAATAACAACCAAACTAATCTTGAGCTAAAAATACTAATGAACCTAAAATGACTCAGTTTCAAACTATAAAATCTAAAATTCTTATAAAAAATTGAATCAAACTTATAATCAACTTAAAATCTAACCTAATAAAACTAAAAATGAAATTTAAAATGAAGCTAAGAGACCAAATGACTCAAGCAGTTCTAACCTTAGTTAGAACTGCTTGTGCCAAACACCCCCTTAAATCCTTTAAAGTCCATTTTAAGCTTATGAAATTGAGATTGAAAGCCAAAATTCTAAATACCAGATATTTAAAAGCTTTCAACGGACCTAATAAGCAATAACAAAAATTAAATAAGCCAAATCAATAAGCTAAAAACTAGCTATTATTTAAGGATTTTTTACAGTTTTTAGAAACAAAAATTGTAAACTATATTTAAAACTAACAATTAAACTAGATAACATTAATTAACAATAATAAGCAAATTAAAGCAAATCTAAACAACAATAAGCAGAAAATAAGCAGTATAAGCTAGAATAGCAGAATAAAGCTTTCAAGGGAAAAAAAGAAAACTTACCTGATCTCTTCACCCTAAACAGGGATTAAAGGTGCTCAAATGAGCTTAAGCTTACAAGATCTGGCTATACTGAAATTAGCCAGTAAAGTCCTATGGCACCCATCCAATGTCTTGTCCATCATCCAATTAAATGTTGTGGGTATATTTGGGGGAGAATTTAATTAGAATGATGCGTTATATAAAGCAATTTTACTTAAAAGAGCATATGACTAGCTTAAGTAGCCCTATTAAAGAGCTTATTGAAATTTTAAACATATTCATTAAGTAAGAAGATTTTAATCACAAACTTAACTATGAAAAGCAACTTTTATTAATGAAAACGAGATTACAATACTTAAAAAAAAGGTTACAAGTATTTAAATGACATTAAAATTTTTAAAGGATAAAAGCTAAAATGTAATAAGCTGAAAACAATGAAAAATTAACTCCTCCTTGTGTGTGAATGTGAGGGGCTTTTTATAGCCTGTAAATGAAGCTTCTAGGTCTTGGATCACGCTCCTCATCCATTTGATCTTGGCCTTTGATTCTTCCCTCATCATTGGATCCTCAATCATACCCGTAGGATTAGATTTGATCACACGGATTGCCAACGTGGCATTCCGTGTGTCAGAGCCATTGTGGGCTTTTTTTTACACTTACTTTAGTGCAAATTCTTTGTCCTTGATGTGTTTCTTGTCAGACCTGCATGACCTCCTTTGTACAAATGGACCAATAAGGAGCTTTGGTGACGAATTCTTTTGCCATGTTGGACCTTAGCACTTGAATTGTTGAGCTACGTTGCCAATTGCAATTAACCCTTTGATTTTGTGCTCGTGGTAAAATGAAGAAGAAGATAAACAGTAACAACAACATTTCGCGCGTTTAAAATTATAAAAGGGTGTGTTTGATTTTTCTTTGACCCGGGTAAAAATGGTTTGACTTTGGGCTTATACAAAGGGTTTTGGGCCATGGGTAAGGTTAACAGGTTTAGGTTTTTGGGTTAATAAAAGAAGTTAACAACCATTATCTTTTATTGATTAAAGAAAACAGTGTTAGGGTTTTAGGGGCTTTTTATGAAATATGTTCAACAGTGAGGGGCTGTTTTCGGAATTTTTGGGTTTTATCATTTAGTGAGTTGACTTTGGTTGGCCAAGGGTTGACTGGAGTTGACTTTTCACCCTTCTTGCTATCAAATCCCTGGCTTTTGTACACTCTTTTTGATCCTGTGTCCGTGTTTGTCTGGTTTTTGACCGTTTTCTTGTTATATTTGCATTATCCGTACCTACACAATCACAAAGACAAAACAAGCAATTAACAAGCATTTTAAGCACAATTTTGTCTTTTTAGGGACATTTTTGATATAGAAAGGATATGTGATTTCTCACATATCAGAGACAATGTCCAAAAAGGACACATCTCTATCGAAAAAGTCTCGTCTGTCGACAATATCGCCGATATCTTCACTAAACCCCTTAAACGCAAATCGTTTAACTATCTACGTCTCGGTTTAGGAATGATGGAACACATTCCATAAATCGTTCTTCTTTTCTTTTAGTCTTGATTCTACTTCGTGTTCCATTCTGTGTCGTGACAACTAAAATTACTTCATCCGAAGTATTTTAAGCATTTTTAATTTGCGAAATGCATTAAAACATCACTCCTTCCGTAAAAATTTTGTCAAAATCCGAGTCTAAAGGTGGCCCCCATATCTAGGGCGGCTCCCAGATTTAATCAGGAAGCCCCCATATCGATATGGGACCGCCACCAGACGGGGTCTTAAGTCTGTCTCCTCATTTTTGTTAAACTCAAAAACAAACACCCCCTTCTCTGCAGCCACTGACAAACACAAACCCAAAACCCTCCAAACCTTAAAATCAACCATTAAAACTTAAATTGAAGATCAAATCTTCATTAATAATCATTCCTAACATCACAAAAATTATCAATTGTAAGTCATTCCATCAATTTTCTTCTTAATCTGAGTCTAGGGTTCATGTTGAACACAAAACCAAATTTGGTGTTTTTCATTTTTCTTTTGATTATGTGCAATTAGGACCATAATAACATAATGTATAACTAATATGCTTCCCGTAGATATAGGATTTTCATAATTGAGTGTGTTTGTAAAAAATTTAGTATGAACAAAACCCCCAATTTTCTTTCGAAATTACTCACGTTAGGAACAATAAAAATGTTTTAATGCATTGTTAATACACTCTAAAAATGTTTTTGCATTCATGAATAATGATCTCATGAACATCATTCAAAATATTTAATCAATGAATATTTTCGACATGTTTAGATGAGCAAAATTGAATTAAGGAGTGTTTGTGTTAACTCATAGGTTTTTATTTTAGAGCCGAGTTAGCCGCAACTCTACATTTGTTGCATATAGGCACACACTAGGCATTTTTCTAAAGATATTTGAAAATTGAGAATGACACATACTAAAATTTTCATATTATTGTGATTAGGGAAAAGAATGTCTCAAGAAGAACTCGAATGCACAAAAACTCACATCTCCCTAACTCTAAACGAACCATACCTTCCTAATCACATTAATTCTTCTCAAAAAACATCATATCTAAAACTATCTTGTCGACCTATCCATAAAGGAAGATTTGTTGACACAACGTTTGATTCCAAAAGAATCTTAGAAAAGAATTTACTCAAATTTGGATTTCAAGCTCTCCTTCACTTAAAAGGAAACTTATATCTAAAATTCATAATAGAGTTTTATCAAACATTTGAACTCATTTTAGTAAGTGGTCTTTGGATCATATTATTCTAAATAAATGGAAAACGTGTTGGTGCATCGTTTCGGGATTTTGGAACGCTACTTGATGTTTCGTTTGAAGGACATTGTTTCTATAACAATGAATAGTCTCTAAAATTCATTAACAATCACAACTCTACTCCAACAAATGATCCCCTCTATACCAAATTAACCCATCCAACCTCAATCATATACAACGTAACTAAGAAACGTCTAAACGGGTTCAAGTTCGCACTTGAAGATCCATGCAATCTCTTCGTTGAAGAGGTATGCCCTTATCTCAAAATGGCACATATTCTCATTCGTGAGAACATCATATGTACCGTTGATATTGACAAAGATAATTTGTCGGCTTGTGAAGCCTATATGCTCTTTTGCATGACTTCCTCCATAACATTTAATCTCTTTTATTTCATCATAAATCGAATAAATGATTTCAAGCATCGCCCTAATGGCATCTTGCCATATGGTCTTTTACTCTTAAAATTTCTTAACAAACTAACCAGGTACTCCCCAAATGATCATAAATACATCTCTCACCCAACAAAAATGAATCTTCTATCTAACCTCTCAAATGAAGAATTTTCGAAAGATGTTCGGTGTGCCCATCATGATCATCATAAGTAAATTAGATGTTGCACAAGAACTAAATGTAACACGATTACATGTTAGGAAAACTTTCTCTGTAAAATTAAACTAGATATTATTATGACATATTCTAGTACGTGTATAACTTCTTTTAACTGTATCTTATGCGTCTTCTTGCTCAATATATATCATACTAATTGCATGATGGTATTAGGCTAGATTATCCATTTTATTTGGCACTTGACTAAACTAGTTGATTCTTGGAAAATAGGAGTTGTTGAAACTAAACCCTCTATAGCCTTTTCTTTTTTGCACAAAATTGAAAAACTGGGGAGTCTGGGAAAAATTTCATAACCTCCAAATACATGGGGCAGCCCCCAAACATATCTGGGACTGCCCAGTATTTTAGGGACCACCATCAGCAGGGTTGCAAACTTTTTATTGTTCTTTCTTTTTCTGTATCTTTGACCATCCTTACACTAGACCTTGCTGGACCTTCTTTGTTTAGCCAAACATTTCTTGGCATCTCCATCTCCTAACACCATGCCTTTCTAAAACTTTCCTTGATAAACTCATCATCCTCCTCATTCACATTCATCTTATCTTTCTCTCTTCGACCTATCTTCAATTGTCATGTCTTCTTCTCGCCCTACTCGAAACTATGAAGAAAGACATCAAAAGTCTATAATAGACACTTGGAGACACAACACTCTTCTACCTTATTCACCTCTTCTCTCACCAAACATTTTGCCACCACTCTCTCCTAACGTTGCTAATCCTTCATCTCAAACCACTCAATCACAAAATCAAACTAGGGAGAAAATCATGAATGAACTTAACCAACTTCATCACCTATCCAACATCATTGAAACCGAACTTCAACGTGTAGCAAATGCTTCTACAAAAACTCCAACGTCACCACCTACACCATCAACAACCATAATTCACCCCGCTAGTCATATTTCATTTCGCATTTTGTCATTGTTGCATGCATACCCAAACTCTCTTTCATAAGTTAAGAGATGACATCCATCGACTTGAGTCCCTCTTCACTCAAGGTCATGCTCCACCTAACAATGCCTCACCAACCTCTCCTTTATCACCTCCTCATTAATGACAACCACCTAACAATGCCTCACCAACCTCTCCTTTATCACATCCTCATTAATGACAACCCATCTTTTGTCCAAGGCAACTCCTAAATATCAAAAATCACCTAGTCTAGCTGTAGTTTAGAATGTTTGTTTATGTTATGCCTTTATGCTTAATTTCTAGTCTTGTAATATTCATACTCTTCTAGTATGAATTTAATCTATTATGAATGAATGGTCCTTTATTATTATGGGTGACTTGTATGCATTATGTTTTAGATGGCTACTTCTTTTCTACATAGCCATATATATATATATTTGTCATAATTATTGCTACTTCTTAGAAATGTTTCTTGCACTTGTATTTCTAACACGGTTTTATAGCAAAATCCCATAAGCTCGATCCCTTGGTGCCTCCAAACAAGGGGGAGCATACATCAAGAGGGAGACTTGGCATCGTTGATTTTTTTCTTTCTCTACTCGATGATCAACCTTTTTGAATTCAACAAAAAGGGGGAGAAATGGATCATAACTCATTAATAACTTGCAAAACTTTATTTTTATCAAAAATGAGTTTTCATTTGGTCATCATCAAAAAGGGGGAAATTGTTAATACAAATAATGCCTAAAAACGTTATTTATATTTTCGACTCCTCTACGTTTTGAAGATGATAAAATGTAAAAACGTCAACGATAAAAATAAACGTTTACGTGTTATTAATCATAAATTTCTATTTCGACGTAAATCACTTAAGGTGTGAATAAACAAATCATTAAACATGATTAGTGATCAAGAAAACATTTTTCCTTAACCATTACATTTCTATAAAAGTATTTTTACAAAAATAAAAATATACAAATATTTTTATTTATAAAAGAAATGTTTTATTTAATTATAAAAATTCAAATATGGTTTTTTCCCCAAAATGGAAGGTTCCACACCAGATTTAACCTTTCCCACTAAAAGACAAAAAAGGGAGCGTCTACCTAGGGGCGGCCCCCTAATAGGCAGGACGGCCCCCAGATATATCTGGGATCGCCGGGACCGCCCACAGGAGACGTTGGGTTTTCCTGCCTATAAATATTGCACTATTCTTTGCAGATTCTCATTCCACTTTGCACATATTTTTGAAATTCCTTTCTCTCTCTAAAATCCTCTTTCTCTCTATAAATATTTTGATAACTAACATAGTTTAATCTTGTTTCAAGTGATCCAATCTCATCTTCTACCTTCCTCTTTCCTCTATCAAGTGCAAGAGAAGAATACTCGTATTCGTCAAGAAACGAAGTGTTATAGATTAGTGATTTCTCCTCTATTCTTCTAAGATCCAAACCTTTATTTTCTTGATCTTGTGTTTGTGTGTAAAATCAAATAGTATTTAAATCTGATTGTGTAGATTGTGTGTTGATTAGTATTTCAGTCCTTAAAATACACTGGTTAAGTGGTAGATTGGTTCTAGCTAAGATTAGGACTCGACATTTAGCTTAGTGTCGAAAAACAACGTAAGCGACGTGTAAACGGTTTCTCCGCCTAAAGGGAGCTTGTTGACATAGTGAAATCTCGATTCGGATACTCGGGGAGTGGAGTAGGGCGAAGAAGACCTTCATAGCCAAACCACTATAAATCTTGGTGTCTTGGTTTGATTGTTATTTCTTTTATCTCTTTTATTATGTTTTGTATATCTTTCATTTTTTATATTGTATTTATAAGTAGATAGATATATTGTTGTGTCACATTGTTGGTTGATTGAAACATACGAATCAAATCTAGCTATTTTTATAAGCAAAGTTTGAAAACGAAAATAAACCTGTAAACTATTCAACCCCCCTTTTAGTTTCCATAAATATTATAAAGCGGGAAAACTTCAAAGTATAACGAATTCAATGGAAACCTAACATTGCAATCCCAAGCATACTCTAAGTAAAAGGCAGTTACGCCGGGCGATGGTGGTCGATCAGCCATTTCATGCTTTTCAGGCACACGAGGAGAATACCGTGAAACCCAATCATGGTGTTACATTTCACATTTTGAGGTCATTTTACGACTTCAATTATTTCATTATTTATTTTTAGGATTTTACGCGTTTACTTTTTATTTAAATCGCTTGGTTAAATCGGGTAAACTAAAAATAAGCATTTAACGTAAACGGGCATCAAACAAATAAATGTTTACGTCAAGTAAGTGTTATAAAGTTATTGGGATGATAATTAGAACTTTACGCTTTTTATTTTTATTGGTTACGTGAAACGTTTGCGTAACGCAATAAAACTACACTTTTGCATGCATGGAAAAACATAAACCCATTTAGGCTTCAACAAATACCCACCAATATATTTTTAGCAAAGTTTTATAAAACTTATCTATGTTAGTAACATGTGGCCGGTTATGTGTATGCATACACATTATTGCTTCACTTAAAATTAAGTCCAACACCTCCACTAACATCTTTAAACAACTATATGTGTCAATAAGTCAAAGCTTAAAAGTAACATCACATTGTCTTCTAAGGGGTGCTTGTATTCGGTAGATTATGAGGCAAAATAGGAGACCAAACCAAGCATGCTTAAACACTAGTCATTTCATTCTTACACAAGGCAAGAACATGCCATACTTGTTCCTTTCTCCTACATGTCCTAAACAAATTTAAAACTCCATGAACCATGCCCTTAAGGCCCTTCAAACCGGAAACACCCTTCTAATAACTTAAAACCATTTATTGGTTTCACTAGATGGTATTCATACAAGTCTTAGGCTATAAATATCATCCATAAAGCAACTAGTTCTTATACACTTAACATTTTAAGAACTCAAATCAAAATACTCTCCCTTTTCCTTGTGCAGGCTTACGGTTTCAAAACCACAACACACATAATTCATAGTTTTGATTTTAAAAGTATTTCAAGTGTTCAAGGTTTATTGTTAGGCATATCTAAAGTGTATTAGAAGCTTGGTTAATTGGTTACAAGGGTTTTGCAAGTATAAGAAAGTTAGGGTTTTCTTGGTTAAATTAGGGTTTTGGGAAGCAAATTTAGGGTAAATACTTGGGTCCTGCTTGTGTTACCATCTTCATCCATCTTGTTAAGGTCTTCTAAAAACCCTAAAATTTTCAAATTATTCATTTCATGATTTATATAATTGTTATATAGTTAATCATCACCTAGGGTATTTTATAAGTTTATAAAATGGATATTTACACTTGTATATATTTGAACCACATCTTTATTATGATGTTATGATGCTAAATTGATGATAGAAGGCAAGAACACACTTTGTATAATTATTTGTTAATTTATAAAACTAGTTTATAAATTAATTATATAAAAGTTTATTTATTATGTTTATGAATAAATAAATATGGAGACTTGTTATTCTTGGACATATCCTTGGACACAAAGTGGAGGACTCAAATTATATTAAGGATGTGGTATTAAATAAAGTAGAGGACTTGTAACATTTTAATTAAGTGAAAAAGTATATAAAAAAAGTTTATAAACTTAATTATATAAAGACTTAAAAGCTACTGTATTAATTCGGCCAATAAAACATTTATTTTGTATTTTATTAAAATAGTACATCTCATAAAGATCGTAAGCATATAAAGAACTCGAAAATCCAAATTATAACGAAGAAGTTATGCTATTTACAAGATTATACGTAAAAGTGTTTTTATAAAAGTATTTTTATATATATTCTGAGATTTTTGAATCTGGTAAAAATGTAAACTTATTTTTTTGTCAAAGCACAACTTATGAGGATTTCAAAACTATAAGGCACACCAAGAATGGATTTAAAATGAAGAAGTTACGCTATTTACAAGTTTACGATAAAAAGTATTTTTATAAAAGTAATTTTATAAAAATATGTTACTGTTCATAATAGTGGGTTTTTGGAGAATATTTTTCTTAGATATAACTTTTAATTACGAAGACATGGGCATAAGAATCACTAAAAATCGAATTAAAACGAATGAGTTATGATTTTTACGAGATTACAACAATTAATTATATAAAAGTAGTTTTATATAATTTTACAAAAACAATAAAAGTTATTGTTCATCAGTAGCTACAATATTATAAATATAATATTTTGATAGATTTTCTTAATACGAAGCCGTGGGCATAAAGAACGTATAAAACAGAGTTAAACCGAAAAAGATATAAGGTTTATAAAACCTTATGCACTATTTTTTTACTTGTGCACTATTTTTATGTAATCAATTAAACTAATTATATAATTACATAAAGGTGTTAAAACAATTATTAATCAATTGTTGTACAAGTATAACATTTTTACAAATACAAATACATGAACATTATTTTACAAAGTACAAATTTATATTGTTTAATTTTATAAATTAAACAAACATGTTTAGGTGGTGATGTAACTATATAGAATTATATGTTGTGTTAGTTATTCAATGTACATGGTACTCATAAAACCTATATTTAATTAGGTTGCATTCGGACTGCGTGACGATTTTCACACTATTTGATTTAGATAATCAATTCATTCACTGGGGTGAGTTCATAGCCCCATGTTTTTACAATTACAATGATTTACTACTTTTGGGGTGAGAAACATGCATTGTTTTACAAATTAGACACAAGTGTACATTTTAACATGATTACGTGTTTGCCTAAGTAGCGATAATCCACTAAGCCCATTATCATGAATTGTCAATTATTTGGTGTAAGCGCGAATGTTATAAATAGATCTATTTGGGATTGACTTCCCCGTTCGGGTGATTAGCGCTCACTGTGCAGGTTTGTCGGACAACGGACGTATACCATGTCGGATTTGGGATGTTTCGGGTTAGAACATCATCAAGGGCAATGTAGGAAATTTATATTGCAATTCATACATGTCGAGCTTCAGTGTCATGAGCTTAGGGAAACGTAATTACTTTTTGTGATGTTTTCATCTGTAGCATTATCATACACTTAGAAATCTTGTTGTCCTACATTATATTTACATAAACTTGTGAATTCACCAACTTTATGTTGATGTTTTAAAGCATGTCTTTCTCAAGTCAATAAGGTGCAAGTCAAGGATACATTGGTGGTCGTTATTTTGGATGTCATTGCATAAAGATTTAGAAGCATTACATTTTGGGGATATTTGTTATGTTTTAAAATCTTTACATTTACAAGTGAACATGTAAAGCCATTGTGCTTTTGTAACAAACAATTTCAGTTATTCCAATGTATTAATTTTCAAACGACTCATTTAGAGGTCGTTCTCATATCTTGTGCTATTGATCTATGATGTAACACTCCCGGACACATTATTCCGCTGCGACCCTATTTGGGGGTGTTACAGATTGGTATCTAGAGCCAAGGTTATAGAGAACCAGGTCAAATGTTTTTACTTGGACTATAACCATTTTCAAACATTGCATCATACAAAGGGGTTTTCACGAGACATACACTCACTAGTTGTTAAATTAGTTGGTGATACTAGATGTTTTCATGATTGATATACGTGTTATAATATACTATGTATATTACTATAAGGGTCTTATATTGATACTTATATAAGCTACTTTTGTTTTGTCACATATATAGTCATGTCATCAGACGAGGCATCGTATGGGGTTACTTACACATCCATATCAAGTGATTACGAGGAGACGTCTGACACAGGTTCTCCTGGAGTCGTTGTATATGGATACGACGGACTCCTCATGCATCCAGTAGACCCACCATCTCCGAATTACGTGCCTGGCCCTGAGGAGCCAGAGCAGGCACCACCTTCACTGGACTACGTACCAGGACTAGAGTACCCCGAGTACTTGGCCCCATTTGATGCTGAGATTCCCGTTGAGGATCAACCTCATGCTGTTGATGCTTCACCCATAACCCTATCTCCAAGCAACATTGCTAATTCTGATTTGGAGGATGAGTCAGAGGATGGTCCCACGGACTATCCAATTGATGGAGGAGAGGATGTTGATGATGAGTCGTCTAGGGATGATGCTGACAACGAGGAGGAGGCCTCTGAAGAGGAGGAGGAGGAGGAGGAGGAGCACCAAGCTCCGGTCGACTCTACTGCTGTTCCTCCAGCTGTTGACCCTGTCCCCTCCGCTGAGGAGACAGAGCCGTTTGAGACTGATGAGTCTGCAGCTACACTACCACCACCACATGCATACTGTACTACCGCTAGGATGTCTATCCGAGCCCAGGCATCTATACCGTTTCCTTCTTAGGCAGAGGTTGCTAGGCTCTTTGACATACCTACTCCACCACCATCTTTACTCACTCCATTATCATCACCACTTCCTCAGATACCATCACCACCATTTGTTGTACCATCACCACCTACTACTAGCCCTACTTACACTGAAGCACCTTTGGGCTTCAGGGCAGCCGGGATTCAGTTGAGGGCTGCATCACCACTAGCATCACCTACATCACCACCCACCTATCACCCACTACCATTACCTGCACCATCTACTAGCCGTAGAGCTGACATTACTGAGGCTGACATACCGCCTTAAAAGAGGCTATTTTTGACTGATCCCACACCTAGGTTTGAGGTGGGGGAGAGTTCGACAGCCGCTGTTGCCAGACAGCCTAATTTGGGGGTTGCTCGCACTACTGACTATGGTTTTTTTAACATGGTAGATGACGCTCCGAGATGTCATGTGCCTAGGGAGGTCGGATATGGTATCACTAACACTTGGGACGAGTTAGTGGATGCCATTCAGGAGGGAGCACCGACGACCCTAGAAGAGGTCAATGCTAGAGTGACTGAGCTTGCTGAGACTTATGAGCGAGATACTCAGGATCTCTATGCTCATCTAGAGGATGCATAGGACAGTCGAGCTCGTTTATCAGACAAATTTGACATATTACTCGAGGATAGACAGTTTCACCAGCAGACAGTTATGTTGATGGAGGATGAGGCCCTAGTTTCCCGAGAGGCATGGGCATAAGCTATGGGTTGTAGTTTGGCAGTTCACTATGAGCTTCAGGTATATAGAGCTCACACTTAGATACAGGATCTTTGCATCAGTTCGCATGAGACATTGACAGCGACCTTGGTTGCTTAGGTTTCATCACTAAAGAGCCAGCTGATAGCAGCTCTCGGTCAGATTCAAGCACTACAGGCGAGAGATCCAACATACGTAGATGACCCAAAGGATGTTGATAGCAGTAGTTAGTTTACTTTTTAGTCATGTCACTAGCTATCATTATGTTAGTCTGCTAAGTATTATGGGTTAATGCCTAGCTAGCACGACGGTAGGACTTATATTTTCTTTCATGTATGTATCAAACTATCATGTATGTCTTCCAAGTGATATATGAAATGGATGTTGTTGG
This sequence comes from Tanacetum coccineum, assembly GCA_026074375.1. Taxonomy (NCBI): domain Eukaryota; kingdom Viridiplantae; phylum Streptophyta; class Magnoliopsida; order Asterales; family Asteraceae; genus Tanacetum; species Tanacetum coccineum. The sequence goes on from BQNB010125015.1 coordinate 16,103, forward strand.
GTTTTAGAAGAGTTTACAACTTACTGCTGTTGGTTCAACGTTGGTGCTGCTAGTGAAGATTTAGTGCTGCTGAGAAAGATTGAAGAAAATAGACTAAGTCTTTAGTACTGTTAGAGTATAGTTAGTAATGCCAGTACATTGTTAGTACTGCTAGTATAGTTAGTGATGTTAGTAGTAAGTTAGTGCTGCTACCATATAATAGTTAGTGCTGTTAGGAGATATGCATGAGTTAAATTAGGAATAGATATGCATTGCACACGTTTTGTAAGCCCATTAGGGTTTCCTTGGTGTATAAAAGGAACCTTAGGCATAGTTAATAGAAATAGATCAATAGAGATCAATTAGCAATCATAGCTTGTAACCTAGTACGATTCAAGTTATAATATAAAGTGTGAGTTTGATAGAAGATCTCTTGTGTTTACTTAATACTGTTCTTCTTAGCATTGTTGATTAGTTTCCGCATAATCAATAGTGTTCAATCAGTGTTTCATTATTGTTGCTTTGGATTTATCTAAAGTAACAAACCCTTTGCAAGCTAAAGGTTCAAGATCTATTCAGTAAGGGATCCAACAAGTGGTATCAGAGCTTGTGTGGAAACTCTGAATAAGAAGAACTCCATTATTTGAAGCAGATTTACAATCAAACCAGGAAGATGACAGAACAAGACTCTCCTCCACCAACTATAACAGCAATGAAAATCCCTATCATCAAGAAGGGAGAATATGATATTTGGAGCATGAGAATGCGACAATATATCTGCCACACAGATCATAACCTATGGGATATAATTGTCGATGGAGATCTCCAAGAAGAGGCTGCACCAGCAGGAGAACAATCTGGTCCTCCTGCTCCTAAGACTGCCAAACAACTGACTGCCAAAAGGAATCAGGAAAGAGTTAAGAGCATCTTGCTGTTAGCAATACCTGATGAATATCTCCTTAAGTTTCATAATGTTCCAGATGCTAAATCTCTCTGGGCTGCAATCAAATCAAGGTTTGGAGGAAATGATGAATCCAAAAAGATGCAGAGGAATGTTTTAAAACATCAGTTTGAAAACTTTACCACTGCACCAAATGAAAGTCTGGATAAGGCTTATGATAGGTTCCAAAAACTCATAAGTCAATTGGAGGTTCATGCTGCTCCAGTATCAAAGGAAGATATCAATCAAAAGTTTCTAAGAAGTCTTCCTCCTTCATGGAGTCAAATTGCTTTAATCATGAGAAATAAGCCAGACATAGACCAGACTGATATTGATGATCTCTACAACAACCTTAGGGTCTATGAAGATGAGATGAAAAGGTCTTCAAGTTCCACATCTAATTCTCAGAACTTGGCTTTTCTTTCTTCTGAGAATACAAGCAGCACTAATGAAGTTAGTACTGCCAGTGGAAATTTTTAGAGTAATACTCTAGAGAACTACTCAACAAAACGGTTGCATCTACTCCAGTGCGATGAGTAGTAAGCTCTTTCTTTCATAACAGACAACGAGTCCTCCACTTGATAATGAGGATTTGCAGTAGATAGATCAAGATGACTTCGAAGAATTGGATATTAGATGGAAAGTAGCCATGTTGACTGTTAAGGTGCAGAGATTCATTCAGAAGACATGAAGGAACTTGGATTTCAAAGGAAAACAACCTGTTACCTTTGATAAGTCAAAAGTTGAGTGCTACAACTGTCACAGGAAAGGGCCACTTTCTAAGGAATGCAAAGCAGAAGAACCAAAAGAAAAGGATCTTATGATGAAAATGGCAGGAGGAATGCAACAACAAATGAACCATCATCACAAGCACTGTGACTCAAGCTGGTCGAGAGGCCTATAACTGGAGCAATGATTTTGATGAACCCGTTCAATTATGCCTTAATGGCATCTCCTCCTCAACTCATCAAGTTTCTTCTGACAAAGAGTACAAAACTATTCTAAACAATGTCTAAACTTTAAAACTCATGCAAAAGTTACTTTGATAGTGAAGAGAAAATCACACAGAGCCAGACAGAATTCCAGGTTATGAGGTTTAACCTTAGAATCTCTAGAATCTAGAATTCCTTGGACATGAAAAGAATGAACTGGCTGGGGTGAAAAGAAGAAGGTTCAAAACTATGAGCTTAAGTGTCAAAGAATAAAAATCAACAACCTTAAAAGTAACGAGAAAAAGTTATTAAGGAAAAGATGAGTAAAAGTTAAGATAATACAATACTCAACCAGTCAAATGAGTGTTAAAAGATAAAAATGTTTTGGATATGGCACACAAATTGGATGAAATGAGGACCAATCTAAAACTGATAGTGAGATTAGTATAGTGTTTTTTGAGGTCAGATCAAGTGATGTAGAGATCACACCAGCAAATGATCGTTCTCCAAAGCAGATAGGTATCATGTTGTTCCCCCTCCTATAATAGGGAACTTCCTAACCCCAAGAGCTGACATATCATTTGCAGGTTTAGATGAATATGTCATGGTCTTTAAAATTTCCTATCGAACAACATTCTTTAGTGTACCAACTTCCACAAGTTGAACACTCTTTGGTTGCATAACGGGATTTTGAACGATTAGGCGCCATAAGAATTAAACATTATCGAGGATAAGTACGCACAAGTGAGCGGAAAAGCTTAGCGAGCCGCAATGACTACTTAGAGAGTAGCTATCACTTTTCCTTAAACTCACCTTATAGTTTGTAAACTTAAAGGTCCGTCGTACCTCGCAAGTACTTCACGATTTGTTTTGTTGTTAATTGGAATGGTTTAAGATGGATAGCTCGTATCCAAATGTTTATTATTTATTTATTTTTTTACTAATTCGATAGGAATCGAATTAATGAACTTTTTATATTTTTATACAAAAATAGCAAAATTAACTTCCAAAGAAAGGATCTTCAAAACTCTACTTCAACGAATATTCTTCAACAATCGTTCACGATTTCCCCGGCAACGGCGCCAAAATTTGGTGTAGTCAAATTTATATACACGTATATAGTATTAATCCCGTAAGAATTCTTTCCAAAATACTTCTCAAACAAGAGAAATATAAGGTAAAAATCTCACTAAAGAAAACACAATTTGTATATTTTTTATCCGGGAAGTACTTTTCCTCGGGTCGTGTCCCAACGAAATCGTGAATTGAGAATTTAGGAGTAATTCGGATTCGAGTTAAGAATGATAAAGGATTTTTTGAATGATTGATTATACTACAAAATATAATAGCACAAACTAAAAACAATGAAATAGCACGAAATTTAAATGCACAAAACGTAAAATCGCGAGCTAAAACTGAAATCTAAAATCTAAGGCACAACTTTTAACAAATTTTATACCTAAAAATCACAAATTTAAAATGAAAATTTTAGGAAAAAGAATTAGAATTTTTTAACTATTTTTCTATTTTTTTAGGATTTTTCTAAGTAAAAGAAATTAACTAAAATCTATTTTAATTCCTAGAAAATACAAATCAAATGAGAAAAATATAGAAAAATGGTTTTAAGATGCTAAAATGGTGCAGAAATACAATAGCGCAAAAAGCCCCAAATTTTATCAACTAATTGTGCCCTAATTTGATTGATTAAAACACAAACCCTAATTTTAATAAAACTAAAAACTAAAATTTAAAACTATTTTATTATTACTAAAAAGACAGGGTAGAAACTGAAAGAAAGGAAAGAGAAGGGTAGGCGGGGTAACTTTTGTAAATTTACACTGCAGTTAAAACGAGTAACCCTCAACTATCAAGAAATATCAAAACAAACC
>BQNB010125016.1:0-19841 GCA_026074375.1 Tanacetum coccineum
AAGATTAAAACCAAAAATCATTTCCGTCCTTTTTTTTCAAATATTAATATCTCTCAAACCGTTAATCGTTAAGCGAAAAAAAATATACCATCACGACGAGCATTAAATTATCTTTCTATCGATATTTACTTTGATATACTTTCGCCAAAAAAATTCTCATTTTTCACGTTTTTAACGTTTTTTTTGGTTTTTCGTCTTTTTTCGTTGTTGAAACTTGCATGAAAAATCATATATGATATTAGTGTTAAATCATATATGATATTTAAAATCATATATGATATTACTGTTAAATTACATATTATAAAAACATATATGATATTAGTGTTAAATCATATATGATATTTAAGTTTAATGCAATTACATGTAATTCGATGGTAGTGTTATATCATATATGATTTTATACGAATATAAAAATTAGTGTTTAATCATATATGATATTTTCATGTAAGTTTCAACAACGAAAAAAAAAACGTGAACAAAACAATTTTTTTTTTGTCAAAAAGTATATCAAAATGGATATCTATGGAAAGATAATTAAATGCTCGTCATGATGGTATATTTTTTTTCACTTAATGATTAACGGTTTAAGAGATATTTAAATTTTAAAAAATAGGTGAAATAATAAAATCCTTTTAATCTCAACCATTGATTTCATTTTAGATGGACGATGAGAATAAATCCCTTGGTATCCAACATTTAGTTGGTATCCAATATAGCTATCCTCTATAATATTATATTCGTATTTTTATTGTTTGTATGTCACAATAGTTCTCGTCAATTAAATTTAATCCATATTTTTATAAGTTTCAGACATTTATATTCACTTAATTGAATTGACGTATGAAAATAGAATACAGTATTAACTATCACTAATTAAGACATGAAGAGCTACAGGTTCCGATTGCAGCATACTCTCAAAAGCAAGATGCAAGTTGTGTTTTTAGACCATCATTTTTTAATGTAATCTTAATCTCATCAGGCAGTTTAAAATGGATCTGGTGGCTTACGTCTTTTTTGTCATGTGCCAGATTCTGTTGGGATTGCATTGCAGATGTTCACAGAAGTTGTAAAGTTTGCCCATATATTCTCTGCGTAATTTGTTGTGAAAAGTTCTGTCATGGATACTTATATTCTGTAACACCCCCAAAATACGATACGCAGCGGAATAAAACATTTGGGGTGCTACATTGCGATACAATCACACAAGTCATAACAAATAACTATAAAAGAGTTGTTTGTTAAATAAATTTCATTTATTTCGTTTGAAAAGAATTAGAGTTACATAGGTCCCAATACCAACGTAGAAATTTAATTCTAAAAGTCACAACACAACTTGGTTTCTAAAAAAAACATTGTTTCAATTTATGACACTACTTCACTGAGACACCGTCCTTGATATCCGCGTTTCGTCCCGTCCAAGCCATCAACAACATCAAACCTGAGATACATGCTTAAAAACGTCAACAAAACGTTAAGTGAATTCATAGAGTTTACAATTATCAGTTAGAACGCATATTTGGTTCAATAAAAGACTATAACATTGCTATTATGGCAAGTTACATAATGATTTCCAACTAAATGAGCCCGTGTACCGAAACTTAACACATTTATCCCGTAGAATAAAATAATGTCCGGGAAGTATGCCACATCCCCTAATACTAACCACAAAATGTCCGTTACAAGGTGCTCACCAATTGATTCAAACCCCGGACAGGGTTGTCAAACCCACTAGATCTATTTAATGCATTAGCGTTTACCTACAACTAGGCAACTAACGGTCACACGTAAAGGATTATACTCAATGTAAAGAATCATATCACGTATCAAAAACACATTGCGTTCATTTTTCAAAACAAGCATTATCCCCCTCGCGGGTTTATAAAACATTCAAAACACTTAAAAGCGAGGTTATGAACTGACCTTGATCTAAGCCGAAGATCAAAATAACCGTGATAATCCAAAGATGTCTCAACACGAACTCAACCGCGACCTAAAATTTATGTCGCTTAATTATTATACCGTAAAGTACGATCGAATAGTGCATGCATCGCAACTGTCAAAATAGTATAATATACATTAACATGTGATGTGAATCCTATTGCGGGTACTAGATCGTTAATCTCCACATTTTGAGTTAGAATTATTCTTTCATTTATATTATACGTCACTTTATCGAAAACCTTCTATTTTTGGAAACTTTCTATTTTTAAAAAGTTGTTATTTTCGGAAAGTTACCATTTTTAGTAAGTCCCGTCATCTAATCATATTTATAATAATAAGTAATTATCTTGTCAAACTTTCGACATTCAATTTGGTTATTAATTACCCATATCGAGATTATGTTCCGTATATTACCAAAGTTACTATTTTTATAAACATCCAATAAATCTTTTATCAACCCGTTGACTTTCAAAAGTCAACGTTGGACTTTATTTCATTTTGACTTTAAGTATATGTATATTGCTAGATCTGACCCGCTCAAAACAACTTATTATATTACATTTTCACGACTCGGACTCTAAATAGATTTTATGCAAAACGAAATTCCGGACAACTTTTTAGATTTAGCCGAGACCTGAAACTCGACAGAAAATGACCAAAATGCCCCTGCAAGTTTCTGTAGGAACTTATGACATTTATAACAAAAGTAAAATGACATTCCGAGCAACTTTTGTGTTTCGCCGGAAGGCCGAAACGGACTCGAAAGTGCTCAATTTGTCCATTTTTGAATCTGACAGCTTGTATAAAAGTTTAATAGCTGATTGAAAAGTAATAAATTTCCAAATCTTGTTTTCGCTGTAACTTCTTCGTTATTAGGAGTTACGGGGCGTTCGAATTACCAAAACGATCGTAAAAATACCCCCTACCATATTTTCTAAACCAAATCAGATTTTAGAAAATTTCGAACCTCGTTTTCCACGCCAAAGTTTCTGCTCAGATTTGAGCTTTACCAAACGTGCCAAAAATCCATTTTTGACCAAAAATTCAATTCTCGACACATCTAAAATGGTCTATAAACAATATTCAACTCGCTCAATCACCCAACAAAAAAATCTAACTAGACGACGCAAGATCCATCGGATTTCATCACATGCAACTATCGATAATCAATCGAATCATGAAAATAAATACAATACTAGTAATTAAAACACTTACAACGATTATCTAGCTATTTTACACCACCCTTTTTAACCGAAACTCCTCAATCCTACCCGAAACCCAACTTCTTCAAAACTCAATGCATGTAGGATTTTATTACATGGAAACGTAGGCCATTATGAGAGGATTAATATTTTTAAAATGGATCGTTATGCATGTCGAAAAATCAAAGGTTTTGGGTGGTTGGAGAGGGTGGCCGGTCGAAGGTTCAAGAGAGGATGAAGACACACAATTTTTTTAAAAAGAAAAATATGTGTGTATAAGGTTGGTATTTATAGAAAAATAGTTTGGTCACTTGCAACATTTAGCCCCTCCATCCTTAAAGACCTTTTATTTTTAGTACAAAGGTTATTTGTTTCGTTATGTAACCGACCAAAGGCTCGGGATTATACTTCTGTGACTAAATTTATTTTCGTCACACTTAATTTGGTTTAAAATATCAAATAAAAATATTAACTCATGTTAAAAATAATGTTTTGACTCGGTTTCGACTAACTCGTGACGAGGACGATAAAATACAATTTATCATCATAAAAGTAATAACGAAGTGCGTCGAAATTTCTACGATACTCAAAACGCTTAACGGTCGTGCGGTCAAACGTTGACTCGCGAAACGACAAAAGTAAAAATTTATAAATTCCGTTCGTAATAAAATACGAAAATAACTATTCACGACAAATAAAATTTTAAATGTCGACGTTCGTTCACATGAACTTATAAAATAATAATTATGTCGTCAAATTCGCGATTGTCCTACGCGTCGTAAAACTCGGGTTGTTACATTCTACCCACCTTAAGGGAGTGCCATCCTGGTGCTCATCCTTTCTTACTAGTCTTAACTTTATTTGCAATCTGACGGTTTCCTCATTAATGAACGGACTCACATGCTCGAACGCAAAGATCACGCGATGTAATACTCGCCTTGACTATTCCGGACGGAAGGTCAACGAAACAAATGGTAACTCATATCTACAAAGTCAAAAATATAATTACAATCGCTCTTATTATAAGAGACAAAATACGCTACGAAACATATCCGGGAAAACATAAATCGCGTCGTTTTTAAACGAAAGACTTTAAACGAGAGATCAAGCCAAATCTTAGTTTGGTGATCATTCCAACAAAACAAAGCGCACACCGCTACACAAAACCGAAACACACGTCGCTAACCAAAACCAAAACATACGACAATATCCAAAACCAAAATACGCGCATCGCCCTCCCGCTCTCATTAAATAATGCACCACCGGTTGCGAAAATAGTCCGGAGTACATATGACCCCATCAAGCGCATTATAGCATCATTACACGTAACCACATAATCATATAAGCACATATTTGCCTATTCATCATTTTACGATGACTTAACATTTCGGCCTAGCTTTACTTAGGTATTTTATCACACTTGCTCATTTTCACACTTAGTAACACTCATGCTCGCTTATTATGAAGCCCTAGCAAACCAACCATGCTTACTTACTATGAAGCCTTAGCAATGGCTACATTCGTCATGCGGGTTCATACCCAACCGATCAAATTGTTCATTATACCGGGCTTGCTAGACGGCCAAGCCTCTTGGAAATGATCTCGACTCAATCACGGCTAGGTCTTAGCCAACCATAGTCATGCTTGTGGTTTAACAAGCCCCAATCAATAATAGACTATCGTGATTTCGTACCTCTCAAACCAACCTTCATCTACATCCGGGTAAGTATACCCATTCACTCACCTCCTAAGCCACATCATGGCTATACAAATGCGACATAAGCGCTCATTAACATTCAAAGCACGTAGCACATAAAGCACATAATTCACATAATTTGGAAGCGATAATCCTGCTAGAAAACATATATTGTCGGAAGACAAATCGAACACAATCAAGAAAACAATTAAGCATCATGGACTCATTGCTCGTTCGGCGAAAATCAAAACTCCAACGTTTCCACATGGCGACTAGCACAATTGGCTCGGTCCCAACACATCACACCAATTCTTAGATGACTTAACTAATCAAGTTGAGACAATCACGCACATTCCTAATTCAATACCGTTCGACTTGAGGTGTTAGCTACTTTGATTGTTTCTCTAAGATGGAAATGGATGTCGCCATTCGGCTGGAATCTCAAATCTTTTCGCTCTTATATACGCACACTAAGTCGTTACGTCAAGGAGTAAGGATCACTCTACCTAATCTTAAGTCAGGAGTCGCTTAGTGCCTTATTTTAATCCTCGAAGATTTCAGGTATATTTACAACTATACTACCACTACTTTCCATTTCGGGAAAAGAAGTCTTCTTTAAGGCCATCTGTTGTTATATCAATGGCAACACACATCTAATGTAGGAGAAGTCTTCTCCATTTCTTACTTTCAACCTCGAAACTAACCACCTTGGCTTCCACCCACCTTGGGAGCCTAGCAACTCCAAGAAGATCCCTTCTCAGTGTCGGCATCCGGTTTACACTCTCGATGACTCAATCCTACAATTGCTCACTAGCACACCGACCACACTTGGTCTCAACACATGTCCCCCTGACAACCGTCGGTCTTCATTACCACGAATTTGACTTCACTCCTTTATGGACACACTCGTTCCGAACAATACCGTTGGTATTTTCCCTTCGGGACGACTCGGTCACAACGACTCGCATGAGACTCTCTCCATGCAGTCAATAGGAGTAGGTTACTTGCATAAGAATCCGTAGCAGGGGTAAAAATATTTTCTCCTTCCGAAAGCTTGACCCAAACATTTATCCCACTTATCAAGTATTTTAAGGGCGACGATTTACCCGACATAGCGTGGTTCTTCCTAAATTATGCATAGTTGATCAAGTTATGCACAATTGAGGATCAAACGACATCATGTCCATCCTCGTCAAAACGTTCCTTTTTCATACGCTACATGCATAAGTTATTTCCTCAGTAAAAAAATGATTAAAAATAAAACAGAATTATAATTGTTTAAAAGAAAGAAAAGAAGATAGCATCATTCCATCCTCCATTCTCATTATTTAAAAAAAATTGAAAAGAAAATTCATTTGACACCATAGGGCCAGTTTATGAAATTTGAAAACATATTTTCCATTGTTTACACAAACAGTTTATACAACAAAATCAGTACAGTTCACGCAACGATATTTGTCCAACATACAAATTCGTTATTGCGATTCAACGCTTTAAAATCATCAATCTACAAGACATCATTTAACATAGTTTGGTCAACGGGTATCGGCAAGTATCGAAAACAATATCCACTCATGGACTATGCAAGCAAGTAACATACACGTGCGAATGATCCACCAATTGAAGTCACCCAACACTGGGGGTCAAATCAATCTCTCAATGAGTCAAATGCCTTGAGGTAACTACGACCTCCAAGCGCCACATAAGTGAACAACATATACATTAACTCTCCTAGAGTTCTAAATCCAAACAATGGCTAAAGATTACACAATCACTACACTGGTGATGAGATAAAACCTGGAGGCGATAATGACCTCAGACAAATAAGCCTTTAGCTTCTTGAAACCTTCCTAATTACTAATCCGTGGATGATAAAGATATGAGGTTTTCGCCTACGAAAAGCATTTCGAATCTATTTTCCCGAAACGTAGGGCCCATTTCCTAAAAAGTTTCAGAACCAAGGTGAAATTACAATTTTGCCCCTATCCATCAAGGCTGCCATTTTTTCCAAAATTTTATCGCTCCACTAGTTTGAGGGTATCTTCTAAACCGTGTGTCCGCAAAGGCTGAAACGAGCGCCCAAATATAAGTTTGTTCAATATCTAGAACTTACAGTTTTACATATTTAGGTGTTGCTATGTAAATTTTTGGACTTATTACACATTCAAATTCTGGTCTCAATTTTCGACTAGTTTTTGCCATTTTGGCGATAACTCATTCTTCGGGCGTCGATATGAATCCATCCGAATTCCCACATATACCTAAGATGTTTCTCTACATCTTAGTCTAATTTACCATGTCTTCATAGACCAAAAACATTTTTAAACATACCCAACAAGCTGCTGCTCCCAAGCAGTCTCCCAAGAAATTATGACCAAATTTTGTAGTTTACGAAAATGAGCGTAATTTGAAATTTATTGATGCTTTTGATGTGAAACCAATTGGAGGTGATATCCCTAAGAGCCTTTTACAGGTTCCTAAATTTTCTTTTGAAAATTTCTTACAAAAATATGGAGTTATACTCCGTTTCCCAACGGTATACCAGATTTGACTAGTTTTAGAAAAACAACGATATCTTACTCATCCGAAAGAGTTAAAATTCTATCCAACTCACCACATACATGTACCTTAAACATGTACCAACATCTCTATTGGCTTTCCCCAGGTGCCGTAAGACCAAAAATAATTCACAATCAACCCCACAACCTGTTGGTTACAAACCGACATAAAAATCCATTTCAAAATCCAACCAAACACCATTTTAATTCCTCCAAACGCCAATGCAAAGCCACCCAATGAATAAACACTCTTTCAAACACAAAAACTCATAGATTCCCAGAATCAAACATTTCATGACTTACTAAGTAGAGGTCGATATGAGAGAATCGGAACACATCTCCAACTTTATTCGAAAGTTCAAAAAATAGCCGTTTCCAAACGACACGTTACGCGAGAATAAGTTAATAGTCATTTTCCAAAACAATGAGGGTTCATGGGATGACATATAAAAGTCACACTCCCATCAACTGGAAAATTTCAAAACAATAGGTTAAGAAACAACATCATCAAAAGATAAAAAGTAAAGTTGCGAAAAAGTTTCAAAGATAATCATATAACAACGATGTTTTCATCATGTATCAAAATGATTTTATCATATCGCATCGAAATGTTTAAAGAAATTAAACTCTTCGCAAGAAGCGAAATAATCAGATATATATAATCTTTACACTATAGGAAACGGATGCGTTTATATATAATATTTATAGAGATACTTTACTTTACTTTTTTAATATATTTATATATAATATATATATATATATATATTTATATATATATATTTATTTAATATATATATCGAAATGTTTTAAAGAAATTAAACTTCTTCGCAAGATGCGAATATCAAGATATATATAATAGTACAATAGAACGGATGGCCGTTATATAATATATATACTATATTTTATATATAGATATATATATATATATTTATATATATATATATATATATATATATATATATATATATATTGTTTGTATAATATATGTATGTATATATTGTATGTATATATATATGTAAAATATGTATGTATTATATTTATGTATATATATTATGTATACTATGTATATATGTATATGTATATGTATATGTATATATGTATATGTATATGTATATGTATATGTATATATGTATATGTATATGTATATATGTATATGTATATGTATATGTATATGTATATGTATATGTATATGTATATATGTATATGTATATGTATATATATATATGTATATGTATATGTATATGTATATATATGTATATATGTATATGTATATATATTTTATATATATAATATATTATATTATATATATATTATATATATATTATATATTATATATATATATATAAAATGTAACACGTATATAATTATTACTTATACCAAGTGTCACCCACTTGTTACGCACATAATATGCAATCAAATATACCACATATGGCACATAAGGGATCAGGAACGATGCGCGCGCGGATATCGGACAACGGTGAACGACTCGTAAAATTTTTCGAAAGCAGTTATAGTCCAGACGTTGAAAAAGACCTAAATCGCTATAACCAGTGCTTTGGATACCATTCTGTAACACCCCCAAAATACGATACGCAGCCGAATACAACATTTGGGGTGCTACATCGTGATACAATCACACAAGTCATAACAAACAACTATAAAAGAGATGTTTGTTAAATAAATTTTATTTATTTCGTTTGAAAAGAATCAGAGTTACATAGGTCCCAATACCAACGTAGAAATTTAATTTTAAAAGTCACAACACGACTTGGTTTCTAAAAAAACATTGTTTTAATTTATGACACTACTTCACCGAGACACTGTCCTTGATATCCGCGTTTCGTCCCGTCCAAGTCATCAACAGCATCAAACCAGAGATACATGCTTAAAAACGTTAACAAAACGTTGAGTGAATTCATAGAGTTTACAATTATCAGTTAGAACGCATATTTGGTTCAACAAAACACTATAACATTGCTATTATGGCAAGTTATATAATGATTTCTAACTAAATGAGCCCGTGTACTGAAACTTAACACATTCATCCCGTAGAATAAAATAATATCCGAGAAGTATGCCACTTCCCCTAATACTAACCACAAAATGTCCGTTAAAGGGTGCTCACCAATTGATTCAAACCCCGGACAGGGTTGTCAACCCAATAGATCTATTTAATGCATTAACGTTTACCTACAACTAGGCAACTAACGGTCACACAGTAAAAGGCATATGCTCAATAGTAATGGAATCATATTAAGTATCAAAACATATTGCGTTCTCATTTTCATAAAACAGCAAGTATCCCCCTCGCGGGTTAAAAACATTTAAAATAGTTCAAAAGCGAGGCTATGAACTTACCTTGATCTAAGCCGAAGATCAAATAACCGAAACAATCCACGAACAATTAATGAACACGATCACGACCTATAAATTACGTCACTCGATTACAACATACTTAAAGTACGATCAATGATGCGTACATCGTAACGACAAAATCATTATATATATATATATATATACTAGTTACAAAACCCGCCCGATGGGCGGGTATGACTTATGATTATTGTTTTAAAAAATTAAGTACAATTAATAAATTATGAACAATGTGAAATTTTTATAGAATGAATAACAAACAAAAAAAAAGATGAATAGTAATCTGATAAGATGAAATAAAACTTAATAAAATAGTCATCAGGTACATGTATACAAAAACGAGTATATGATATGCAGTGTGAAAACTAACACGAACGTATATTCAGAGATTGAGCAAACGATGACCGGGAATTGATTTAATTTTTTTAGCGGTTAAACAGATTTTAGTTTAGCTGTTTTTTTAAGGATGAAGCACTGAATAAAACAGATATATTGGGCAAATGTAAGCAAGGGTGTAAATGTCATTTACAGTTATTTTTTTGTGTGCATATAAAAACAGTCCGTGTACGTACGAATTGCCTATTAGTAATAGGATTATCTGCTACATTGTAAAAAAACAATAAAAACCAAAGTATTTGTGCGTATGTAAATATAATTAACATGTGGACAATGTAAAAAAAGTAACAACTAATTTGCTTACCTTCATTGAAATAAGAAACTAAAAACTTTAGGAGTTTTGCAACAATCAAGTAATGAAAAAATTATATACATGGCTGACTCAAAGGAATTGGATGAATAAGGCGTCTGTTTGAGTTTCTGGCACGCGTCATCGTTTTTTTAACATTGTGAATACCTGGACGAACATGTTAAGGGATCAAACACAAGGAAATAAAGCCGAAAAGAAAAAAAGGGAAAAAAGTTTAAATCATTTAACAACTGGATATAAGAAGTAAGATAACAGCAAAAACATACGTACGTGGCTTATGAGATGGGTCGACTGGTACAAAATTGATTGCCAATGAGGATGCAAACAAAACCAGTATGAAGTTACATGACAAAAGTCATGTATTTCAAGCTACACTCATATGTTCCTAAACAAATACTTCATATGTTGCCTTACCTGGGAGCCCATGTTGGAAATTCATTTATCCAGTTTGGTAGTACAGCTTTTAGGGCCACAATTAAGTGGGGCCCCGTCATGCCCTTGTTTTCCATGAGATACGCTATCAAGTAGATGGTTTGAATTGTCTTTCCCAATCCCATTTCATTAGCCAATATTCCGTTGAGATTGTTATTGAACAAAGACAACATCCATTGAAGGTCTTCTAACTGGTATCGTAAACACCCTTTCTGCTGCAACAGGGGTGTTTGGATACGCAGGCAAACACCCCTGTTGCAGCAGAAAGGGTGTCTATGAAACACACAAACATATATGTTAACCATACATCTCCCTGAAATATGTAAATTTACACTTATAGTTGATTCAAGTATGGCCTACACATGATTAATTATGTATAGAAAACGGGTTTGCTTCATCCTTTATTTCTAAGTCATCTTCCCGAATCAAGAATCTGCCATTTAACTTTTAAGCAATTAAAGTTGAATTATGAAAACAAAATTTGAAAAATACAACTGATTTTACTCAGCATACTCGTAGCATGTTTTTGTTTGAAATGTAGTTCAGGATTATAAAAATTTACCTTGTTGGTCTATCTTGGAAAAGTATCGTGTATCTTGGAAGGAAAGTGGCTCGTTCCCCAAAGATGTCCATCCATCTAGCAATTCTCTAGCAAAGAGTTTAAGGCAATGAGCAGGCGCTAATCCAGGTATGTACTTGTGTAGCATCTCTGATCAGACTATAAACATAATCATAGTAGGCTGGTAGCAGGAAATAATAACTGAAATACATGGGATTCTTGTCTATGTACGTCTTTGTGAGGTGTTTTGGATTACTTATTAAAACTGTTCAACTGCTTTTTGTGTTTAAATACATGAAAAGTAGCTTTAAGGGTGTTTGGTATTGCTAATCCAAACTGCTTAGAGATTACTTGAGAGTAAAATAATTGAGCCAACAGTTTCAAGTTGATCATTCTAGACTGCTTAGGTGCGAATATAACCGCAAAGGTAGATTTTCGGAAGCAATATATATGCATATACCTCCAACTGGGGGCTTCGTTGAGTAATCTCCAGGTATATTGATATACACGTGAACGTCTGGAATGGATTTTAGTTTTGAAGAACACTCGGCATCCATCCTGTATTTGACGTAGAAGATTTATCGAACGCATATAGTAAGGGTGATCAAATAGTTACTTAGAGATTCAGAATAAGAACCTTACAAAAGCACTTGAAAACAAAGTCAGCTGCAATTAATTCTTGCATGCTAATGGTCCTTAAAATAATTTGCAGTATCGAATTCAGTGTTGGCTCAAACGGTGGCTTATCACCAAGAATTTTGCTTACAAGGATGTCAATATTTTGGCTGAGTCCGAATATTAGATCACCTATGCTTCGAAAAGCCTGATAATGTGATTGAAGTAACACGTGTTAATCGCCGTCTTGTATTAAAATGCAAAAAACCAATATTAATGCTTAACAAACCAACTAAAAAAAGTAATCTTACTATGCAACGGACAGCAACTCGAGCCTGTTTACTTTCAACTCCTAGCATAAGTAAATGGTCTAAAACTTTTCTCTGATATTAGAAAGAGGAAAACAAGTGAGAATAATGCAATGGCATATATTATCAGAAGTAAATTAGAAGGAAAGAGATATTACCATTAGTGCACAAGTCTACTGTTGTCAACAAATATATAATTACAGCAGACTCCACATCCCATCAAACACTAATGATTGGCGATCAAATTATATATGACATAATTTGCACAGAAAACGTATGCCCAGGATTTGTGAGAACAGCATAACCGAAACACAATCGTGCAATAAGCAAGGAGTCGCTAAATAAATGTGTAATAAGCTAAAAGGAAAGTGATACCTGCACAAATGTTCCATTTGTGTCCATTGAAGTTAGGGGCTTGAAGAAGAGCCGCATAGAAGGAAATAGGTACTGATGACTCTCGTTGGGCCCATGCATCTACAACTGAAAGTAACTAATTATCAACTCCATCCTCCACCATATCATTACATGAAAGTAGCTTGTAAATTTCCAAGTTTTCGGGTAGAATATGTTTTACAATTCAAAGAATTGCCAAGACTGATTCCTTTCTTTCCACACTTTTGTATAAATTTACCACACACAGTCCAATAATGAAAAGCATAAAATTGAATAAAAATAAGTCTTATATCTTACTAGGCTATAGGGTTTTGAAAGTATGGAGTAATTTTTTAAGCATAAAATGCATAATACTATAAGGCATGTAGCCAAAACAATCTTTCTTGTAAAGCCTTTTTTTCTTGGTTGGCTCCGTGTGATCCACGCCTAAAACACAAAAACCTATCAGGTTAAAAAAAAAACAAAAAAATAAAAAAAAAAAAAAAAAAAAAAAAAAAAAAAAAAAAACAACCCAACCTGTTTATTAACCAGTATTACAAGGTGAGACTTCCCTCAATTGGTGGACTCATTTTGTATAAAAACAGCAGATAAATATGAATTAGTTGCATGAACAAAACCCGTAATGCATTCATAGTAAAAACATTAACTATTACATATAGAGAGCATTTTACTAAACTGTGTAGTTACTATGGCTGCAAAGCACCTTATCATTGAATATATATCTCAGCAACACATAGAAGAAAGACTCACTGAACTACAGTCTAATCAACAATACACTTTCATGAGTTTTCAAAAACATTAAAATGTTACAAAGTTTTAAGAAAAAAAGTTGTTGTGACATGACTCCCTACTATGAGTAAAAATACAAATTTTAAATATGGATCATATGGCCAATTAAACGATAAAAGAATTCTCCAACTACACAAATTATAATAAGGAATTTCATAGCATCCTGAAAGAGAGCTATAATGGTATTCTACTACTGAGACCAAATCACGGTACATGCATTACAAAGGATGTGTTAGTTTTAAGCTTATTTTTAGGCTCGTCAACTACTGTACATTTAGACCTACAAACTGGTCACATACTTCCAGATTGAGATTATGCAGCAAAAAACACTACAGCAAGCAACAAGCTAAATACCTCACCCTGACTCATATATACCAGTCCATTATGTTTTGTGTATGTCATTCAAAGATGCGATTGCTTCTTGTTTCGCATACCAGTTAGTGCCAATAAATGGAAACCTCAACTTTCTACCTAAAAAGATGTGTGGAGTCAAGAGTAAAGAACATAAGTTGCACGAATGAAACTATTTTTAACTTATTTTGCAGGATCAATAAGAAAGCACACACTTTTTTCAAGCTTAAGATGTCCATTTTACCCTTTTGGTAGCATACCTATTGTATATATTTCTAATAAGTATCCTGAAAACAAAACTATTAAAAAGAAAATGACTATAACCTGAAATAAAGGATAAGACTACCAAATATTAGGGGTGAGAACAACTAATACCCGAAATCATTAATCACGAGCTACATCAATTATTATACTCTTTCGATTTGAACCCAAGGAAGGAAACGACCACTTTTAAGTCATTGTGGTGAAAAACCCTATCAAACATAACAAACCAGGTCTCAGCCAGAAACTCAAACCTTGTATATATATTAAAAACCAGGTCCTCAACTGGTGTGGATTGAAGGAACACCATCAAGCTTTTGGAGAATTATGTTACACGTGTTCTGCTGCCTCTCATTTTGGCATTTTTGGTTTCATCCTGTTTACTAATAGGTCTATACTAACTGCGAGGTTCTTTGATATAATACCATTCTGATGACTAATTTATTTTGAAAGTGGATACATTATCTTTTCTATCACATATATTATAAAAACTAAAAAGTTATCCTAAACTTATCATCGTAAAATGAGAGCTTACCATAGGGATATCCAAAAACAAAATCGTGCATCTTTTTGCGCTACTTACTTGTTCGATAGAAAGCAATATCTATACCGATTCACAATCACTGGTTCCCTCAACCTGCGTCTCCATTGACATTTATCTTCTGATAATTGAAAGCGTTTGAAGGTTATCTTATACTGAAATCACATCGAGATGTTTTTCATCAATTATAAATCAAAAACAGAAAATACAAAAAATAATAAAAAGATACATACCTTATCATCATATGAGATAATAAGATGTATGATACATGTACAAAAGGTCATATTCTTTAGTTATCCCTTAACGAAATGATACACACAGATATAATAAACTACTCGGTGATCCTGGTTCCATGTTCGCTGTGCAAATGAGTGAACAAGGCGGCCTATTTGTGCGCAAGCTTATTCGAGCATGCAGTTTTGAAATCTAAAATCAAAGAAGAATGATGCTTAGCAATAAAAACTTATGATGTTCAGTAAACAAAAGTAATGCAAGTATGAAAAAACGAACCTCTGGTGAAGAGATAACTAAGTTTCCAAGGATACTTTGTGTGTGCACGCTCCCTACAATATCAAGAAAGATACAGTCAATATCAAAATCATTTCGAGTTCTGACGATTTTAAAATTGGCTGTTCATTTGAGAAATACGTACCTAACTTATGCATACATTTTCTCGTCATACTTAATGAGACAGGTGCTAACTCAGCTTAATAAGACACTCACCCATTAGACTAAAAAGATAGTAGTGGTCTCATGTATCAATTCGTTATAAATAATGTAACCTAGAAACCTAGCTTGTGACTAACATCACTAAAATGTGAGTGGTCTCATGTTCAATTTCCATTCCTTCATAAAATTCAAACAACTATGGCCACGCCAACCTTTTAATAAAGGGAGGGTTTTACCCCCGGTTTAAGTATGTTTGTGGTGAGTTCAAACCTCGGCCAAAAAGTCGGAAATCAAATTTACCAAAACCATAAAAACAAATAAATTTCTTAGGTCACCATTTTCAGCCATACCACATAAAATCCAATTCTAAAAAAGTGTTTTAGTCAATAGATATAGAAAAACAGTACCTAGAGTAACACGAAGTCTTTTAGAACAGCATCATCATGGTAGTGTAAAGCTCCGTAAGTGTTCAATTGGCTTTTAGATAAACCCCTTTAAATAATTATCAAAACAATTATGATCGAGATGAATCATTAGCAATAAAATCAATACTAATTAATAACAGTGAACAAAAAAAGTGAAGAGAAGGATAAAAGATCTATATACATACGCCCAAGAAAGCCATCCGAGTAAGCAGTTATTGAATTCGATGAGGATTTAATGATAATTTCAAATGATATTATTGTGTTTTTGAAAACATTAATCAAGGATTGTTAGTTGTCGATGATGACGATAATTTAACACGGATCCTATGTACAATATGCCATATGTTAGCGTTTAATGAGGTTTTCCTAAATTGTAGCTAAATTCAAAATGTTGACTAATACCTATTTTTAAGAATGAGGAGTTAATTAAGCATGAACAATATAATGTTTTACAATAGCCTTTCACAAAACTGGTCTAGTCTAGTGGTTTGAGTCTTCTATGTGGATTAATGACCAAGTTCACATCTTATCTTAGCACCTAAGTTTTTAAACATTTTCGAAAAAAATAATTAATTGCGGACAAAAATGCCCTTTGAGGTGGCATTTAGTGGTGCCATGTCATACTTGTCATGCCATGTCACATATATCAAGTCATGTCATTGCTGCTATATATAAGTAAAGATATATATATATAACATATATATGATCAAATCATAATATATATAACATATATAATAGTATACATATATATATATTAAATATATATATATATATATATATAATATATATATAGTTCATACATGGAATAGAAAATCCACTTGCAGCGTCTTATATCCGTCCTAGATCCTAAACTTCACATAATTGAGTTACGATTATTCTTTCATTTATATTACACGTCACTTAATCGAAAACTTTCTATTTTTGGAAACTTTCTATTTTAAGAAAGTTGCTTTTTTCGAAAAGTTATCATTTTTAGTAAGTCCCGTCATCTAATCATATTTATAATAATAATTAATTATCTTGTCGAACTTTCGACATTCAATTTGGTTATTAATTACCCATATATTGGAATTATGTTCCGTATATTACCAAAGTTATTATTTTTAGAATTTTCCGTTCATAAAAGTCGTTAAATCTAAATTGTTATACTCGTAAAATTAATAGCGTTTACTATTTTTATAAACATCCAATAAATCTTATATCAACCCGTTGACTTTCAAAAGTCAACGTTGGACTTTATTTCATTTTGACTTTAACTATATATATATTGCTAGATCTGACCCGCTCAAAATGACTCATTATATTATATTTTCACGACTCGGACTCTAAAGAGATTTTATGCAAAACGACATTTCAGACAACTTTTTAGTTTTAACCGAGACCTGAAACTCTACAAAAAATGACCAAAGTGCCCCTGAATGTTTCTGCAGGAACTTATGACATTTTTAATAAAAGTGCATAATTTGACTTTAAGTTTTGACCCGTTATTACTCGATTTTAAAACTAGCAAGCCTCGCGGCAAAGTAAAAAGACGTTCCGAGCAACTTTGGTATTTCGCCGGAAGGCCGAAACGGACTCAAAAGTGCTCAATTTGTCCATTTTCAAATCTGACAGCTTGTATAAAAGTTTAATATCTAATTGAAAAGTAATAAATTTTCTAAATCTTGTTTTTGTAGTAACTTCTTCGTTATTAAGAGTTATGGGGCGTTCGAATTACCGAAACGATTGTAAAAATACCCCCTACCATATTTTCTTAACCTAGATCAGATTTTACAAAATCTCAAACCTCGTTTTCCGCGCCAAAATTTCTGCTCAGATTTGAGCTTTACCAAACGCGCCAAAAATCCATTTTTGACCAAAAATTCCATTCTCGACACATCTAAAATGGTCTATAAACAATATTCAACTCGCTCAATCAACCAACAACAAAATCTAACTAGACGACGCAAGATCCATCGGATTTCATCACATGCAACTATCGATAATCAATCGAATCACGAAAATAAATACAATACTAGTAATTAAAACACTTACAAAGCTTTATCAAGCTAAATCGGACATGATCCGTTTTCGTCTTGTTTCCCCTCGTGGTTTGCCGCGGCTCGAACCAAAACCAAAACACAAAACCAAACATTTTCCATTTAAGCCGAGCTTCTAACAATGATTATCTAGCTATTTTACACCACCCCTTTTAACCGAAACTCCTCAATCCTACCCGAAACCCAACTTCTTTAAAACTCAATGCATGTAAGATTTTATTACATGGAAACGTAGGCCTTTATGAAAGGGTTAATATTTTTAAAATGGATCGTTGTGCATGTCGAAAAATCAAAGGTTTTGGGTGGTTGGAGAGGGTGGACGGTCGAAGGTTCAAGAGAGGAGGAAGACACATAATTTTTGTAAAAATAAAAATATGTGTGTATAAGGTTGGTATTTATAGAAAAATAGTTTGGTCACTTGCCACATTTAGCCCCTCCATCCTTAAAGCCCTTTTATTTTTAGTACAAAGGTTATTTGTTTCGTTATGTAACCGACCAAAGGCCCGGGATTATACTTCTGTGACTAAATTTATTTCCGTCACACATAATTTGGTTTAAAATATCAAATAAAAATATTAACTCATGTCAAAAATAAAGTTTTGACTCGGTTTTGACTAACTCGGGACAAGGACGATAAAATACAAATTATCATCATAAAAATAATAACGAAGTGCGTCGAAATTTCTACGATACTCACAACGCTTAACGGTCGCGCGGTCAAACGTTGACTCGCGAAACGACAAAAGTAAAAATTTCTAAATTCCGTTCGTAATAAAATACGAAAATAATTATTTACAACAAATAAAATTTTAAATGTCGACGTTCGTTCACACGAATTTATAAAATAATAATTATGACGTCCGAATATCCGCGATTCTGCCCTACGCGTCGTAAAACTAAACTCGGGGTTTGTTACACATTTCTCAATATTTGGAATTTTAAAAATACAATGGAGTTAGAATAGAAAATGTTGCCTAGCAATTATAAATCTTAAATGGCTTTTCCATGGAGATATAAGAAGCTGTTTAGCCTTATTTTATTAAGTCAAACAAGAATGTTTTCTGTGTTATAAAGTCAAATTAGGTCTTTAAGTTATAGGCAAGTCGGGTTAAAAGGGCTTGTCTTATCTTGGGCTTTGAGCCCAAAACATGGACAATATTATATTACAATCCAAGCCCTTTTAACCCGACTAGCCTATAACTTAACAAGACCTAATTTGACTTTATAACACCGATAACATTCTTGTTTGACTTAATAAAATTAAGGCTAACAGCATCTTATATCTCCATTTGGAAAAGCCTTTAAGATTTATAATTGCTAGGCACTTTTCTTATTCTAACTCTCATTGTATTTTTAAAATTCCCAATATCTGAATGTGTAACAACCCGAGTTTTACGACGCGTAGGGCAATCGCGAATTCGACGCCATAATTATTATTTTATAAGTTCAAGTAAACGAACATCGACATTTAAAATTTTATTTGTCGTGAACAGTTATTTTCGTATTTTATTACGAACGTAATTTATAAATTTTTACTTTTGTCGCTTCGCGAGTCAACGTTTGACCGCGCCACCATTAAGCGTTTTGAGTATCGTATAAATTTCGATGCACTTCGTTATTACTTTTATGATGATAAATTGTATTTTATCGTCCTTGTACCAAGTTGGTCGAAACCGAGTCAAAACTTTATTTTTGACATGAGTTAATATTTTTATTTGATATTTTAAACCAAATTATGTGTGACGGAAATAAATTTAGTCTCAGAAGTATAATCCCGAGCCTTTGGTCGGTTACATAACGAAACAAATAACCTTTGTACTAAAAATAAAAGGGCTTTAAGGATGGAGGGGCTAAATGTGGCAAGTGACCAAACTATTTTTCTATAAATACCAACCTTATACACACATATTTTTATTTTTACAAAAATTGTGTGTCTTCCTCCTCTCTTGAACCATTCGACCGTCCACCCTCTCCAACCACCCA
>BQNB010125017.1:6417-19841 GCA_026074375.1 Tanacetum coccineum
ATGACGAATAACGGACCTAATTACGCAAACCCATTGATAAAAAGGGAAGATGAATTAATGGAGATCGGATTATGACCTAAAAAACACGGGGTGTTATAAATAACCTAGGCTAATAATCTGGAAGCGACATTTATTAATGGACTAGAGATATTTTCATGTCAAAAAAGAATATGCATTTAGAACAATATGTCAAGTTATTTTGCAATAGGTTCTTTTCATAATGCTATTGTACAATTGGCATGTGCAATTCTCATTCTCTGAGAAGGCTGCAACTACCATGAGCGCCTTTTGAATCATCTAAGGTAAAATACTTTGACTTTTCTTTGTCCTTATAACTTGTTGGGTTTATAAATTGAACTGGTCCATATCGGCTATTAGTTTAAATGGGCCAATTAAGGCTACAACTAACATATTGTTACTAAACTGACCCATATCGGCTATTAGTTCGAATAGGTCAATTTTTATAACAACCCATAAATTTCTCCGTGTAATTTTCCAACTATTATGTTTAATAGAACCATTTGCATAGAAATATTTTTGCTTTATTCCATCCATTATGTTTACATTTCCAAAGTAAACGAGCTCACACAACTACCAATGCCAATTCCATCAACGTTTATATCAAGTGAACGTTAAAATATGTCAAGTAATATGTTCTAAAATCCATTTTTACCACATACATTATCTATTTAACGTAAATTTATAACGTTATTATAAAACGGACATTATACGTTAACGTTTATATCAAAACCCCGAATACATAAAAATTTTACATACAATACAAGTGTACAAGTTACCAATGCATAATATTTGAATATAATTCCCTCCTAAACCCTAGTACAACTCTTTTAAGCCTAAAGTACAATCCGATTAAGCACAATATTCAAATAAGCCATTTTCCCTCCAAATACTTATGAGATTTTATACCACCTTTAGCTTTAGATTCTTAGCTTCTTAAGCATCACATTTAAACCATAGTTTCCCTCCATTTCAACCCATAGCTCGTCCAAAACCCTAAACCCTAACCCAAAACCCTAATCACCCCGATAACACTTAAACTAGTTCTTAACCAAATCCACAACCAAGCAACCACCCTCCACACCTTGTCACCACCTTGCTAGCCTCCTTTTACCTCCTTATCACCACCTTGCTAGCACACAAGCACCTTGTCACACCCTTGAGCCCCAAGGAAGCCTCCTCGTCACCTCCTTGTAAAACCAAACCCCTCACACCCCTCTAACACCTTGCTAAGCTAAACTTCTAGCTTATACTAGTCATCTTGCACCCTTGTATGCTAAGTTACAACACTTAGGCATCACACAAACTTGGGAACTACTCTATTCGCACCCTATATAAACCCGAAACATGCACACCTCCTCAACTCACCATTTAAACTTAACACATACTCAAATGATGTTCTAGCCAAGCCCTAAAAGAGAAGAGAGAAAGACTATGCCAAGTAGAAGCTATGGTTAAGAAGTAAAAGGTTCTTGATTCATCTCCAAGCCATTTCGAATGATTTCATAATTTTTGACCCATTTCGTGTGCTAGTAAGCCTTTTCACTTGTTCTATAAGCTCTTATATTGTTTTAGATCATGTATAAACCTTGTTATAATCATTTGATCAAGTTAAAAGTCTTTTGGAAACCTTTAAACCCAATTGAGCCCTAAACGACCTACTTTGAAACCCTAAAATCCATGTGAACCCTAAATAAGCTAGCTTAAGCTATTCTCATCTTAATAAGTTCTTATGCACTTTTATAATCCCAAGGAATAAGCCCCTAAATCCTAAGACCACACGTTTGGTTTTCCTAAACCAAACGCACCTTTTAAAACCCTAAAAGCTATTTTCAAAAACCCTAATAAGCTAAAAGCTATAAGCTGACCTAATAAGCTATTCCTATAAGCTCCTTTATCATTTTTATAAGCATTGAATCAAACCCTAAAAGCCTTAACCTATCGGGTTACAATTTCTAAACCAAACGCACCCATTTTGGGTTATCGAGCTCATAAGCTCATTTATAAGCTATAAGCTTGTAAAAAGCAACTTATTTTAACTTATAGTAATAAGCTATAACCTGCAAATTGATTTCGAGATCAAAAAATACCAAGTATAACGATTTTGGACTAGTAATGCAAATCGAATTATGCATGGAGGGTATATATTGTAAATTTTGAAATTATATAACTTTCGGGCCAAAAATGTAATTACTCTAAACTTAAAACCACAAGGGCCTGTTTTGCCATATTTGAAAGTTAAGGGTTAAATGTTTTTAAATTAAAATAAAGGGTTTAAATTGTAAATTAATATATACCAAGGGTATATATTGTCATTTCTGAATTCTTAAGGGTATAAAATGTAATATTTTATATTTAATAATAAAAATATATTTAAACATTATAAGACTCGATTTTATTAAAACCCGACACATTCATTGCTTCATTCATCGATCGAAACATTATAAAATCAATTATGTTAAATATTTAATATAATTTATCTTCCACTACCTTTTGAAGAAACTTAAAAAGATAAAATCTTATCATTTAAACTATAACATATCACGTTACTAGGGAATTTCATGTGAGGGGCTTTCATTTGGGTTGACGTTTTGACGAGTTGCTGGATTTACGATTTAAAGTATCCTAGCTCCTCAAACATTTACTACATGACCTCTGGATTATGATAGCCCGAACAGTGATACGATATTTTCACAACTCAATAAACCAAATTAATATTTATGTTAAACTTTATGAAATAAAGTTTTGGAATACAATCAATCAAACTAAGACTTGACATATTACCCCAGGTTATGTGATGAAGCTGTTTACTTCCACTTGAATTACTTTTCACATCAATCAACTACCTTATCAAGGTGAGTTCATAGTCCCACCTTTATATGTTTTTCTAAACTCCGTGGGGAGATACATGCTATAAACCATGAATACAAGTATTTTCCAACTGTATGCTATCATGATATATTATTGCCTAAGTTTACCTCTACTGCCAATATTATTTAATCATGAACCATTAATCACTTGCGAGTGAACGCGAATATTGTGGATAGATCTATCGGGATTGACGAATCCCGTTTGTGTTTACCTGTACATGAGGTAATCAAACGCACTATATTTGAGAATAATGGGTAACTTTGGCAAGTTACCTTTCCAAGAGGACATTTGTTCCTCAATAATGTCACTGAGGTGATTTCCATGTTAACGTGTTGGTGTCATGAGCTTAGGGCAATAATACTGTTTTCCATGATAATTGTAATTGTACAATTATTACCACTTATGATGACTTGTATTCAACCATTTCATTACAAACCTATGAATTTCACTCAACCTTTGTGTTGACCTTTTTAGCATGTTTATCTCAGGTAACTAAGCAGTTTAAGGCACGGAGTGGCATGGACTTGAAGACGTCCAAACTTGTTATCATTCAACCTTTATGTTTTAAATGTATTTTGGGACCTCCTTTTGTAAAACTCTGATATGATATTGAATGATAACTAAATTTTCCAAACGTCTCTTTATGAGTCATTTTCTATGATTATGACTGTTGATTCATGAAGTAATACCGCATATTTAGCTTCCACCGCTATGTCAAATATCGGGGTGTTACAGATTGGTATCAAAAGCCGCGGTTATAGAGAACAAGGTTAAAACCTAAACTATAACTATTTTCTATCCAAGAAAGTCCTCCGTGCCACTACATTTCCTAAATAGTATGTAAAGATACATAACTATTAAGTAAATATAAATAACTTTTGTTATTTTCCACTAGGTTGTTATAGAATTATGTCTTCATCCACCCACCTTATTATTATCCTATTTGATTCCAATGTTGAGGAAGCTTTTTCCTCTACAAACACTCTTGACTATACCCCGGCTTCACCAGACTATTTCCCAGTCTTACCGGGAAACACCTTTTCTGACCCTTCAGAGGATCTATCTAAGGATCTTTTAGCCTCGCTAACCATCTCACCTTTCCACGATGATCCGTATATGAAAGTTATGCAAGCATATAATGCTACTAGTAATAAATCACCTATTCCACTACCACGAGATCCTATTGCTCTACCAACTGTTTTGCCTCCATCTCCAGTGTTAACACCATCACCACTATTTGATCCCCGAGATTTCTTTCTTCCCGAAGAGATTTTGCCACCTCAAAAACAAGCCCGTTTCCTATCATCCTCCTCTACTGATTCCTCTGCCCCACCTCAGGTATTTGAGATTAGAGAGAGTTCTCATAAGACGCATCTGAAGCGCCATGAGGAACAAATCGAGACTATTTTGAATCATTTAGATGAGCTCCCTCTTGAGTGCATTGAGCACATGAAAGATAAGATAGAATGTCTTAGTAATGGTCGAGTAATTGTACAACGACATTTTTACCAACTAGAAACCGAACTTCAAGAAGCCCTTACCCAGATTTCTGGATATTAGAGAGAGCAAATAAGGCATGACGATGAGATTGTTCTTGCTCGCGTCATGATTTCTACTCTAGAGATGCTCATTGAGGATATCCAGATTCGCCACCGATCAGATATGAAGAGTCTTCTGGACACGATCCTTGAGCTCATGAACCACAAGGGAGGACCACCAGACTACTAGACTAGATCCTTGTTATTTACAGCTTTTGTTTTGATCCAACCACGGGATGTGTGGCATAAATAACGACACTTGTCAAATTTTGGTTATGTAAAATATGTAGACAAGTTGTTTATAACATAATGAAGTTGTGATTCCATTATACCTTGTTGTTTCATGATACCGATTTATGTATGTCGTGGTTGTCTATCCTATACCCTGTGTTAAGGTTATTCGTGTATCATATCTTTATGTATCTGGGTTACTATGGCTCTCTTACCACCAGGTTTTCTTGAACCTTTATATCCAGATATGATTAATGCTCAAGACATTGACCATATAATTCCACCTACATCACCTAGAGATATTGAGCCTCCTGTTGGATCACCTATATCGTTATTTCCATCATCATCAATAGGATCTTCATCACCGGTTAGGTCAACTACACCAGCACCAGACCATCCCTTTGATGAGTCTATCTTTGTAGAATTAGATAACTCGTTAGGGATCATACCGCGACTACTGGGAAGTGAACCAGTCCCCAAGGAACCTAATAAGTTAGATGCTTGTTAGAGTAACCATCTCTGGAAGTCTTAGATTCTAAAATTTTCCGTTATATCCAACAATGTAATATCAAAGGATGTGTATTTCTTTGTTAAAACTTGTATCAAATAAGTATCTATGTCAAATGATTTCAATATCACTATGTATGAAAATTTTGACAATGACTTATGATATGACTATATCATTGTATGATTCTTATTTTGTGTTATCTTGTAAATGTTGATAGAATGGCTCCTAAGAGGACATCAACATCTGCAGCACCAACCATGACTCAGGCCGCCATCAGGAAAATAGTTGCTGCTAGTGTTGCTGCAGCTCTGGAAGCACAAGCTGCTACCATGAGAAATACTGACAATACCAATAGGAACACCCGACAAAGAGAAACTCCTGTAGCAAGAAAATGTAGCTACAAAGAGTTTATGAGCTGCCAACCTTTCAATTTCAAAGGTACGGAAGGCGCTGTTGGCCTCATCCGCTGGTTTGAACGAACTGAATCGGTATTTTCTCATAGCAACTGTACCGAGGAATACAAAGTGAAATTTGCTACAGGTACTCTAACTGAAGAAGCTTTGTCCTGGTGGAATTCATTCGCCCAGCCTATTGGAATAGAGGAAGCTTACAAGATTTCCTGGTCCGAATTTAAAAAGCTCTTTATAAAGAAGTATTGTCCCCGAACCGAGATCAAGAAAATGGAAGATGAATTTTACAATCTGACTGTAAAAGAGAATGACCTCAAGACTTACATTAGAAGATTCCATGATTTGGCAATCTTATGTTCAACTATGGTACCAAATTCTAAGAAACGTATGGAAGTCTTCATCGGGAGATTACCCTGAAGTATTGAAGGAAATGTTACCGCTTCAAAGCCTCAAACTTTGGAGGAAGCCATTACCATAACCCAGAGGTTAATGGATTAAGTAACAAAGCACAATTATATGCAAGGAACCAATGATCACAAACAAAAGTTTGATGATAGAAGAACCTTCACCAACAACAACTACCAGAACAACTGTAACAACAACAATAACAACCGCAACAATGATCACCACCAACAACAGAATAGAAGGCAAGAAACTGTCAAGGCTTATGCTGCCATCCCAACTGAAAACAATAGGTATGTTGGAAACATTCCTTTGTGTAAAAG
Source organism: Tanacetum coccineum (assembly GCA_026074375.1). Lineage (NCBI taxonomy): Eukaryota > Viridiplantae > Streptophyta > Magnoliopsida > Asterales > Asteraceae > Tanacetum > Tanacetum coccineum. The sequence goes on from BQNB010125017.1 coordinate 12,719, forward strand.
ATGCGCCCTGCATCACACGGGACCTTGGACTGTCAAGTGTCAGACTTGCAACAAGGTGGGTCATCAGACCAGGAACTGCAAGAACAAGGGGCCAACCACTGGAAGCAACCTGCAGCCAGTGTCAGTAACTTGTCATGCCTGTGAAGAGAAAGGGCATTACAAAAATCAGTGCCCAAAAGCAAACAACGGTGCCCATGAGAGAGCATACATGCCGAGGGACAAGAATGTTCACCAAGATCCGAACGTAGTCACGGGTATGTTCTTTCTAAACCAATATTTAGCTAGAGTATTATTTGATTCAGTAGCCAATAAAAGTTTTGTATCCATATCTCTTGCTTCTATGCTTAATATCCCACCAATTACACTAGATACCACCTATGACATTGAAATGGCTGATGGAAACCTAGTAGGAACTAATACCGTTATCTAGAGTTGCACTCTGATTTTGTTAAACCAACCTTTCAAAATTGATCTCATGCCAATTAAACTGGGTAGTTTCGACGTCGTCATTGGTATGGATTGTTTATCCAAGTATCATGCGAGAATTATCTGTGACGAGAGAGTCGTCCACATCCCCATCGACGATGAAACTTTAATTATCCGAGGTGATCGAAGTAAAACTCGACTAAACCTCATATCCTGTATAAAAACCAAAAACTATATATATCCAGGGGATGTCAAATTTTCGTAGCCTAAGTAATGGAGAAGAAGTCAGATGAGAGACGATTGGAAGATATACCAGTAGTTAGAGAATTTTCGGAAGTTTTTCTTGAAAACCTACCCGGCCTTCCTCCGGTTCGCCAAGTAGAATTTCAAATCAATTTAATGCCAGGAGCGGCACTAGTGGCCCAAGTACCTTACAGATTAGCTCCTTCAGAAATGCAGGAACTATCTGACCAACTACAAGAGTTAGCAGATCGAGGTTTTATCCGACCAAGTACTCACCCTAGGGACCTCCTGTCTTATTTGTCAAAAGGAAAGACGAATCTTTTAGAATGTGTATCGATTACCGGGAGCTGAATAAAGTCACCGTAAAGAATCGTTACCCATTACCCAAGATCGATGATTTATTCGACCAACTTCAATGTTCGAGTACTTACTCAAAGATTGACTTAAGATCAGGTTATCACCAACTGAGAGTCAGGGACGAAGTTATTCCCAAGACTGCTTTCAAAACGCGGTACGGACACTATGAATTCCAAGTAATACCATTTAGTTTAACCAACGCGCCTACTGTGTTCATGGATCTCATGAACCTTGTATGTAAACCATACTTGGATAAATTTATGATAGTGTTCATCGATGATATTCTTATCTACTCCCGTAACAAAGAAGAACATGTAGATCACCTGAGAATAATCTTAGAATTACTCAAAAATGAGAAATTATATGCCAAGTTCTCCAAATGTGATTTCTAGATCAGTATAGTGCAGTTTCTTAGGCACGTAATTGACAGCCAAGGAATTCACGTTGACCCCGCCAAGATTGAAGCAGTCAAGGATTGGGCATCTCCTATCACACCCACAGAGATACGCCAATTCTTAGGACTCGCCAGCTACTATCGAAGATTTATCGAAGGTTTTTTAAAGATTGCGAAATCTTTGACTGAATTAACCTAGAAAAACAAGAAGTATATCCGAGGAGAAAACCAAGAGTCAGCCTTCCAACTGCTAAAACAAAAGCTATGTGAAGCTCCAATCTTAGCATTACCAGAAGGAAATAATGATTTTGTCGTTTACTGTGATGCATCACATCAAGGTCTGTGAGCGGTGTTAATGCAAAGAGAAAAAGTTATTGCATATGCATCCCGACAACTCAAGCCTCATGAAGAGAACTATACCACACATGACCTCGAATTGAGAGCAGTAGTGTTTGCTCTTAAAATTTGAAGACACTATCTGTATGACACAAAGTATACTATGTTTACTAATCATAAAAGTCTTCAGCATATCCTTGATCAGAAAGAATTAAACATGAGACAACGCCGATGGTTAGAATTACTCGTACCATCCTAAAAAGGAAAATGTTGTAGCAGATGCCATAATCCAAAAGGAACGAATCAAACCACTCCAAGTTAGAGCATTAGTCATGACCCTTCACCAAAAATTACCATCACAAATCCGCGAAGCCCAAACTGAGGCGATCAGAGAAGAAAACATTGAAGCTGAGAACCTACGAGGAATGGACAAAGCATTTAAAGTACGTCCTGATAGAACTCGATGTATCAAGAATCGAAGTTGGTTACCACTCTTTGGTAATTTGAGGGACTTAATCATGCATGAATCTTATAAATCAAAGTATTCCATTCACCCAGGTTCTGACAAGATGTATCAAGATCTAAAGAAACTCTATTGGTGGCCTAACATGAAGGCAATCATCGCTGAATATGTCGGCAAGTGCTTGACATGCTCTAGAGTTAAAGCAGAATGTAAGAAGTCATCCGGCTTACTGTTACAACCAAAGATTCCTACATGGAAATAGGAAAGAATAACAATAGACTTCGTACAAAACTACCCAAAACATCAAGTAAACATGACACAATTTGGGTCATTGTAGACCGCCTTACCAAATCAGCACATTTTATCCCCACCAGAGCTACATATAGTATGGAAACCCTTACAAGGTTGTATATAAAGGAGATAGTTTCACGGCATGGAGTGCCGATATCCATCATATTGGATCATAACAGTTATTTCACATCCAGATTCTGGCGGTCAATGCAGAATGTTTTGGGTACTCAATTAGACATGAGTACGGCATATCATCCCGAGACAGATGGACAAAGTGAAAGAACTATCCAAACACTCAAAGACATGCTTCAAGCCCGTGTTATAAATTTTGGAAAAGGATACAATAGACACTTACCACTAGAAGAATTTTCCTACAATAACAGTTACCATGCCAGTATTAAGGCAGCACCATTCAAGGCACTTTATGGTCGAAAGTGTCGATCACCTGTCTGTTGGGCCGAAGTTGGATATGTTCAACTCACAGGACCAGAAATAATCCATGAAACCAGTGAAAAGATAGCACAAATTCAACAACTCTTGCAAGCTGCAAGAGACCGACAAAGGAGTTACGCTAATGTAAGGCGAAAGTCTTTGGAATTCCAAGTTGGAGATCGTGTCATGTTAAAAGTGTCACCTCGGAAAGGTGTCATCTGATTTGGAAAACGAGGAAAACTTAACCCCCGGTACATTGGACCATTTAAGATCCTTAAAAGGGTTGGCCCAGTGGCATACACACTTGAGCTTCCTGAAGAACTCAGTAATGTCCACGGTACCTTCCACGTTTCTAATTTAAAGAAATGTACATCTAACGAATCCCTCATCATTCCAATAGAAAAGCTTCGGCTCGATGACAAAATTAATTTTGTGGAAGAACGAGTGGAAATTATGGATCGAGAAGTCAAGCAACTAAGACAAAGTCGCATCCCTATAGTCAAAGTAAGATGGAACTCTAAAAGCGAACCAGAATTTACGTGGGAACGCGAAGATCAAATTCATGCCAAATATCCACATCTATTTCCGAACATCACTCCAACATCCAACTAAATCTCGGGAAGAGATTCCTTTAAGGTTGGAAGACTATAACAACCCATAATTTTCCTCAGTGTAATTTTCCATCTATTATGTTTAATAGAACCATTTTTAAAGAAATATTTTTACTTTATTCCATCCATTATGTAATGTAACTTACATTTCCAAAGTAAACGAGCTCACGCAACTACCAATACTAATTCCATCAATGTTTATTCAAATAAGCCATTTTCCCTCCAAATACTTATGAGATTTTGTACCACCTTCATAGCATAGATTACAAGCTTCTTAAGCATCACATTTGAACCATAGTTTCCCTCTATTTCAACCCATAGCTCATCCAAAACCCTAAACCCTAACCCGAAACCTTAATCACCCCGATAACACTTAAACTAGTTCTTAACCAAATCCATAACCAAGCAACCACCGTCACCACCTTGCTAGCCTCCTTTCACCTCCTTTTCACCACCTTGCTAGCACACAAGCACCTTGTCACACCCTTGAGCCCCAAGCAAGTCTCCTCGTAACCTCCTTGTAAAACTGAACCCTCACATCCCTCTAACACCTTGCTAAGCTACACTCCTAGCTTATACTAGTCATCTTGCATCCTTGTATGCTAGGTTACAACACTTAGGCATCACACAAACTTGGGCACTACTCCATTCGCACCCTATATAAACTCAAAACTTGTACACCTCCTCAACTCACCATTTAAACTTAACACATACTCAAATGATATTCTAGCCAAGCCTTAGAAGAGAAGAGAGAAAGACTAAGCTAGGTAGAAGCCAAGGTTAAGAAGGAAAAGGTTCTTGATTCATCTCCAAGCCATTTCGACCCATTTCATCATTTTTGACCCATTTCGTGTGCTAGTAAGCCTTTTCACTTGTTCTATAAGCTCTTGTATTGTTTTAGATCATGTATAAACCTTTGTTATAAATCATTTGATCCAAGTTAAAACTCCGTTTGGAAACGCCTATAAACCATCGGCCCTAAACAACCCACTTTGAAACCCTAAAATCCATGTGAACCCTAAATAAGCTAGCTTAAGCTATTCTCATCTTAATAAGTTCTTATGCACTTTTATAATCCTAAGGAATAAGCCCCTAAATCCTAAGACCACACGTTTGGTTTTCCTAAACCAAACGCACCTTTAAAAACCTTAAAAGCTATTTTCGAAAACCCTAATAGGCTAAAAGCTATAAGCTGACCTAATAAGCTATTCCTATAAGCTCCTTTATCATTTTTATAAGCATTGAATCAAACCCTAAAAGCCTTAACCCATCGGGTTAAAATTTCTAAACCAAACGCACCCATTTTGGGTTATCGAGCTCATAAGCTCATTTATAAGCTATAAGCTTATAAAAAGAAACTTATTTTAGCTTATAGTAATAAGCTATAACCTGCAAATTGATTTCGAGATCAAAAAATACCAAGTATAACGATTTTGGACTAATAATGCAAATCGAATTATGCATGGAGCGTATATATTGTAAATTTTGAAATTATATAACTTCCAGGCCAAAAATGTAATTACTCTAAACTTAAAACCATAAGGGCCTGTTTTGCCATATTTAAAAGTTAAGGGTTAAATGTTTTAAAATCATATATAAAGGGGTTTAAATTGCAAAATATATATGCCAAGGGTATATATTGTCAATTTTAAATTCTTAAGTGTATAAAATGTAATATTTTTATATTTAATAATAAAAATATATTTAAACGTTATAAGACTCGATTTTATTAAAACCTGACACATTTATCGTTTCATTCATCGATCGAAACATATAAAAATAATTATGTTATATATTTAACATAATTTATCATCCACTAGCTTTTGAAGAAACTTAAAAAGATAAAATCTTATCATTTAAACTATAACGTATCACGTTACTAGGGAATTTCATGTGAGGGGCTTTCATTTGGGTAAACATTTTGACGAGTTGCTGGATTTACGATTTAAAGTGTCCTAGCTCCTCAAACGTTTACTACATGACCTCTGGATTATGATAGCCCGAACAGTGATACAATGTGTTCATAAATTAATAAACCAAATTAATATTTACGTTAAATGTTATGAAATAAAGTTTTGAAATATAAACAATCGAACTAAGACTTGACATATTACCCTAGGTTGCGTGATGAAGCCGTTTACTTCCATTTGATTTACTTTTGCCATCAATCAGATTTCCCTTTTAAGGTGAGTTCATAGTCCCACCTTTATATGTTTTTCCAAACCCCTTGGGGGGATACATGATATAAACCATGAATACAAGTATTTTCAAACTGTATGCTATCCTGATATATTATTGCCTAAGTTTACCTTCACTGCCAATATTATTTTATCATGAACCATTAATCACTTGTGAGTGAACGCGAATATTGTGGATAGATCTATCAGGATTGACGAATTCGTTTGTGTTTACTTGTACATGAGGTCATCAAACGCACTATATTTGAGAATAATGGGTAACTTTGGCAAGTTACCTTTCCAAGAGGACATTTTTTGCTCAATAATTTCACTGAGGTGATTTCCATGTTAACGTGTTGGTGTCATGAGCTTAGGGCAATAATACTATTTTCCATGATAATTCTAATTGTACAATTATTACCACTTATGATGACTTGTATTCAACCATTTTATTTCAAACCTATGAATTTCACTCAACCCTTGTGTTGACCTTTTTAGCATGTTTATCTCAGGTAACTAAGCAGTTTAAGACACAGAGTGGCATGGACTTGAAGACGTCCAAACTTGTTATCATTCAACCTTTTTGTTTTAAATGTATTTTGGGACCTCCTTTTGTAAAACTCTGATATAATATTGAATGATAACTAAATTTTCCAAACGTCTCTTTATGAGTCATTTTCTATGATTATAACTGTTGATTCATGAAGTAATACCCCATATTTAGCTTCCGCTTCTATGTCAAATATCGAGGTGTTACAATCTTGGTTGGGTTTATAAATTCTATGCTGTTACGAGTTACTATTTTATAAAGTGGCCCGTACTACAAAATTACACGGGTCAGTTTAGTATAAATTATGTGCAGTTACAAAATTGACCCGTACTAAAAGTACATTTAATATAAACTTCTAAAGCGACCTTTTTTCTAAACTGACCCATATCAGTTTGCCATGTAAATGTGTGTGCATTTAAGAACAATTAGTATGGGTCAGTTTATAAACAGTTATAGGCTTTATACCAAAAGTGACCCATATCATGCTATTAGTTTTATTAGGCAATTTAATACGGGTTAGTTTATTTTAGGTTACGTTTAGTTTAAATAGGTTAGTTGCCAACTATAAATGTTCCATCGTTGTCTTGTTTTGTAATCAGACCATCAGTTTTTAATTAAACGATGACGGTGTCGAGTCTTTTGAACAGTCAATAATTAAGTGTTGATTTTACCTGAAATCAGATTATATAAAAAAGATTGGAAGATCCGAAAGAGCAACAACAAAAAACCATTAAAATTGAATGAGAGATATATAAGGTCTGAAATGATAGTGAATGTTGGGAAATAGATTGTAAAAGACTTAATACTGGTAGTATAACAGTTAAGTCTGGTAGTATAAGTTAA
>BQNB010125018.1:0-19841 GCA_026074375.1 Tanacetum coccineum
GATCTTGCAAGACGATCAATCTTTCGATTCTTTTTCTCTTCAGCAGTCCAAAATTGGGGATCCTTAAGAGTAGGAGGTGTGTTTGGTGCGATTCCAGCAAGTGACACTTGAGCAATAACAGGCAATGGGTGATCACCATTCTGAATAGATTTAATCATTGCTTCACCATCCGTTTGCTCTTCAAGATAGTTCATAAACCGTTCACGCCACTAAGAGTATTCACTTCGATATAACAACGGAATCCGCATTGTCGAACCAACTGTAATTACGTCTCGACTCATCTTGTCTCGAACAAAAAATCCCTACAGACAACGACTAATCCCGACAAGCTTCCTCAATTAATCACCACAAACTAACTAACTTGCCTAAACAAAAAATTATTTAATTCGCAAGAAAAAAAAATCCGTAGACTAAAAAAAAATTATCACTAAAAAAAATATTTAACACAAAATGTTTACAAATTTTTTATTTTTTATTATTATTATTATTATTATTATTATTTTTTATTTATTTATTTATTTATTTATTTTTCGGCCCATTATCATCATTCGGAGTACAAACCTTTAACTTGAGATGAGTAACGGTTGATTAATACTCAAGTAAGGACAAACGGTGCAAAAACGTTTCACTTTAGAGCACTAACGGGCTGTTTTGAAGTGATAGGGACTAACGGTGAAAAGTTATTTTCAACTAGAAGGGCTTCTTTTCAAGGAAGGACGAATGATGAATTATACTTGAACTCGAGGGACTAAACTAGTAAAATGGAAAATTTGTTTACTAGATCAAATATTTCCCTCCTGAGACATCATCTCTTTCGTTAATATTTTTTTATTTTTTTAAGGTTATGTTTCGTTTTGATTTATTAGCTCACACGATTATCGTCGGTAACATCCAAATATACCACGTTGATCGAAATGATGCCACGAACACGATGATATAAGTCGTAATTCCCGTCGTTTAACGTCACTCGAAACCGAAAAACCAAAAATTAGTTAAAACGTGTAAGTTTTTGTTCTCGTTTTAATTAGTTCGGTGCCTAAAGGGTTAACTAGTTCAGTTGTGCATTCAACTTGATTAGTTCGGCTCAACTAGAAAAAGAACTCGTTCGGTCCAACTTGTGATGCTCGTTCGGTGGTCTTTGGATTGTTACTCGTTCGGTGGTCTTTGGATTTTTACTCGTTCGGTGATCTTTGGATTGTTACTCGTTTGGTTATTGATGATATCATGGTACTCGATCGGTTGTCAATGGTTCACACTCGTTCGGTTGTAACTAATGGGTTACTCGTTCGGTGCTTCTATGAAAAACAACTAGATCGGCCATGGAAGGCTTGAACTCATTCGGTTCGAGGTTGGTAAACCACCTTGGCAAAAACACAAACACTTTGTTGGCACCTTTTTCTTTTCTCCGTTTCACACCGTGATTGTTTGTGTTTCGTACCACAAAGCGTGACCACAACTAAGCTAACCACAAGGATGATATAAGCTCAAAAATAATCTTGAACCACAAATAAGCTTCAAAAAGCTGTGTTTAGACCACAAATCAAAGTTACCATCTCATAAAAAAAATGAAACTGAGACGATAGAAAGTTTTCAAACACTAAAAAATAATAGTCCTCTTCTTTTGAACTTTGCAACCACAATAAACCACGAAAGAAAGAAAGAAAAATAAAAGTTTTTTTGTCTTCTTTGTTTTTTGTCTTCTCGTAGCAGCCAAGAAAGTAGAAAAAAAATACTAAAAGATTGACACAAGTTGATTTTTTTTTTAAGACCTCTTTTTGTTTTAAAAAAAATAAGCCGAATGTATTATGCTTAAAAATGTCCGAATAAGCTCAAACAAATACTACAAATAAGAACAAATAAGCAAAATCTCAATCTCACAAACACAATCAAACACTAAAATAAGCACTAATCCACAATCATTGGCTCTTGATACCACATATTAACCAATAGATCTTGATTGATGATTAGTGTGTGAAGATCAAGGTGTAATTAGTGTGTGTGTTTAGAGAGAGAATTACCTAACTTGCCTTTTGATTAAATGAAGTTGTTACATCTAACCATGGCATAAATTACTATTTATAGCCCTTGGTTAGCTTGTTGACTAAACTTTCCTTACTTAACATATTTAGTCCCTGCACTTTATAATAGTGCTTACAAGTAGAACATTTCTTTATTTCTAACATTCTCCCCCTAAATGATCTACTTGGGAACTATCCTTATTGTGTTTTTGATGACGACTTCTTCTTTACGCTTGAACACTTTATTCTGAAGTAGTCTGTCATTTTCTTTTTCTTTGAAGCTCGAAAACGCTGAGAATTCTTTATGAAAGTTGAGGACGACCTTGTAGCAAATCTCTCCTGATATAATTTTCTCTCCCTATATGACAAGATAGATTTCTTTATCCCTGAAGGTATCAACTCTACTCTCGAACTCAAAATCAGCATTCTCAAAAGCTAACTTTGACCTTCTTTTGCAACTTGATTCTTTAATAGCTTGTATGAAATCTTTAACTTTGAACTTGATCTTGAATGTAGATTTCAATCACATAATGTTGCTGATGAAAGATCTTGAAACACGATGATATTGATTGAGCATTTCTTTGTAAAAGACTTTCTTTGTAAAAGACTGAACACTTGACTTTTCACATGAATCCCCCCCCCGGGGGGGGGGGATTATAAGGGGGGGGGGGGGGTCTTCATAACCTTTAAGCTCCCCCTCATAGACAATCCATCTCTTGAATATTGAAGTCGTAAACTTTGATTTGTCTAAAGACAATGTCCCGATATCTTGAAGAAAGTAATTCCATGCAAAAAATTCGTAACCGGCTATCTCGATCGATCTTTAAAGTTAATGAAACACTACAGCTTATTCAAAACACTTGATGAAGTAACCTCAATCGCGAATATATATCTTATCTTCTTAAGCAAACTACTTTAACATCACGATTTCCTGTGATTTCAATTTTTCTTTGTCTAGTATCCTTGATTTGTCCCATATATTCTTGCTTATATCTTCTCGCCCTTCCTCATATACTGAATTTTCCTTTTTACGTTTCAAGCGTATATCTTCTCCCCCTCATGATGATTAATGATCTATCATGAACATCAGATCAAATAATCTTCCTAAATAAGCTCTCTGTGTGAAAATATCCTTTGTGAAGTCCATGAAAAATGAAATCAAAAAAAAAAATCTTTCTTCTTTTCTCTCTAAAAATCAAACATTCTCCTTTATCACCAAACAAATTCCCCCCAAAAAATAACCCCATAAGGCTCCCTCAAACCAACCAAATATGAATGAAATCCATTCGTCGGTGAAGGCTGAAGAAGCTTTGCCATTATAAGATTCGTTGAATTAGTCATAGCTTGTGAAAGGTAAAATGTTGTTGTTTGTATGTTGTAGAAGATGAAAATGAAGAATTAACAGAGTGAAGAACCATCTTCACATTAACCATAGAAGTTCATACATCACAAGATCATAGCTATTTAAAATTTTCGATGATACATTTGAAAAATAAGATCAAATCAATATCTCGATGATAAGGATGCTGAAATATGATCATAAAAATCCAAATAAGCAATGATCTCGTGAACTTAGGGTTGTGTTACCCTGGGAAACACATAACCACTAGATCACTTAGATTACTAGTTAACACTTATTTGAATCATTAAACAATCATTTTCAAAAAGGACCTAGCGTTCTAGCTTGGCATTATGTTAGCACAGGTAGTATTACCGATTCATCATTGTGTAATACTAATTTATAGTATACACTCCAGAATGTTCCGGCAATTCACGTAGACCATGCAAATGTCACGGGTATATAAAACCAAAGACATATATCATTGTACCTTTTGTATCATTGATGTTTAATACAAACGTACTTTTGTATCCTAAAGATATTTCATTGAATATCAATTTGGCTCTAGACTCTTGTGCACTTTTAGTAAGCAAGGACTGGAGCAGAATGTCCTTTATTCAATACCAACATTCTGAATGAGAAGTCGATAGATTATCGTATTAATCTCCGTGAGAATGAAACAATACTTTTTTAAGAAGTATTTTGAGTTGGCTAGGAAGGGGTTGTGCATTTTGCATCAACTGGTTCCATGATGTCCTACTTCAATACCATAAATCAACGAATGAAATCCGATAGATTATGATTAGACCCTGTTCAATCCTAGTGTAAGGAACAAACACCCTTTAACCTTTTCTACAATGCCTCTCACTTTTCAACTCCAACCTATTCATTTTGCTTTATCATTTATTCTTCTTCATCAATATTCTTGCACTGTTTGACACTTTATCATTTTCTTTTTCATTGTTTTCATTCCAAAGCATTTATCACTACGTCCTTTTGGCATTCGAAACATGTTGATTTTAAACACCTCAAACTCCATCACCTAAGACCAAACATTCTTAATTGGAAGGAAGACCTGGGGTAGAATCAATTCCGGTTTCTGGAAGATCATAGGAGTATTTTTGGAGTAACTAAATCACACCATACAACTCAATCAACATACACTAAGATAATTCCTTTAGAAAGAATGTCTCTGAAAACCATGATAAAATCTGAAATCTATATCATGAAATTTTATTGAAATCAAAAAAATAGTAGAACAAATCGCACTCTGTCCTGTTTATTGTATGCGGTGGCATTTCTTTTCTTGCATACTTTTCTCCTTTTCTTTCATGCTGTTCTTGCTTTTGAAGCCACATGACATATACTCATTTTTTCAAGTATAAAAAACGGATTTCTCATTTCTCTCTTTCTATTTTCATCTCACAAATTCTCTCTTTCTGTTTTTCATCATTCTCACAAACATCTATATGGATGAAGAAAATTTTGATCGTTAAAAATTTTCAATCATTTTAAAGACACTCCCCCTTAACATAAGCCGATAAAACATATTTAACATGAAGCTAAAAACGCAAATACTGGATTATGTGAAGGTGAAATGTAAAACAATTTTCCATTTTTGTTTCTTTCTGAAAACTTTTCAACAACATATACGGACACTCCCCCTCAAAAAATACCATATCTTCGTTAAAACCTTTATAAGGGAGTTCCTCTTTGCACTTTTGAGTCTTTTATTTCTTTAGACACTTTCACAAAAAATACATCGATTGAAGACTTTGTATTTTTAAATTGATTTTATCTTAAAGTACACATTTTAAAATTTGAATCGATTGGGTAACTCATCAACATGGAGATCAATGACTTCGAAACAAATTGATTTTAACATTGTTAAGTACCACATAAAGATTTTAGAAAATCTATTAGTCAATGTACTCAAGTCAAAGAAACTTCTCTTCTTTTCAAAGATAGATTGCAACATGAAGCGTACACCTTCTTTTCTTTAAAAGTCACGGTTATGTACTGAATGTACACAAGCCATCAAATGAAGCACGGTTTCGAGTACTGAATTATACGAAAGCCATCATATTAAGCACGGGTTTCATACTGACATTGTATGAAAGCCATTATATAAAAAATTTAAAAATTAATTAATTTTTTTTATATAAAGAAAATCTTTTTTTGTATTTTTGTAAAAATTTTATATAAAAGAAAAATATTTTTGTCTTTTCTAAAATTTTATATAAAAGTAAAAACTTTATTGGTGCTTTCTAAAAAATATAAACCCAAAACATTTCCGTGAAAAAGTAAGTTTAATGTTTCAACGACTCATCATACCTAACTTCTCGACTAAAAACTTAACGTAGCTTCAGCAAAGATTTCGTGAATAAATCCTTCAAGTTGAAATCAGTACCGAGACGAAAATATAACTCTAAATTTGTTCCTTTTTCAACATGATCCTTTATAAAATGATACCAACACCATCAATGGTGTTTTGTTCGGAGTGTGTTAGTAACCGGATGCAAGATGATTTGCAATATCAATCTTTGAATCACAGTAAATCGTTACTTATGTCGAAGAAATAAATGCCATATACATTCAACTGATTACGCATGACCACAAAACTTGAGCACAACAGCCAAAACAGCAATATATTCAGAATTTGGCTGTAGAAATAGACACTGCAATTCATTCTTCTTGGATGACCAAAGCACACCATCGTTGTTCACCTAAAAATTGAACACTATGCCAGATGTACTTTTTTTCGATCTAAGAGACATCCTGCATGGTCTGCGTCTGAATAAGCAGTTAGATCAAAGCCAGAATCTTTCGGATACCAAAAGGCACTAATTTATAGACCCTTTGAGATAATCTAGAAGAACTTGTCGGCTGACACATGATGTTCATTTTGGGTTTGCCTATATCCTTAGCCACACATACATGTAGCAAACAGTTATAACTGCCGACTTGAAGTAAGGTACATTCAACGATCCAATCATACTACGATAAACGTATGATCAACTGGTTTTTCCTCACTAAATCAAGTTTGAGTTTAGCTAGTTCAAAACCATGGGAGTGGAACCGTAGCACAATTTTTCCATTCCAAATCGTTTCAAAATATCAAGAATGTACTTGGATTGATTTATGAAAATCCCATTTGAAAATTGATTTAACTTGAAGCCCGAGAAAGTAAATTTCATTTCTCCCATCATACTCCATTTCAAACACATTTTTAACCATAATTCCCTGAAAATCTTCGTGCAATATTTTGGATTATGTTGAGACCAAATATTAAGTCATATCAACGTCATATTTGAATAAGGCAATTAATATGATTACCCTTCTTTTTTTTTTTATGAAAGAGTAGTATTGAATAACGTTTTGGAAACGCTATCAACCAAGAATTTGAAAGAACGTCATATACCATGCCCGAGGAGCCTTGTTTCCAAACCATACAAGAGCTTTGTCGGAGAGCATAACACATGTTCTGCATATTGTTTGCTGACGAAACCTATGAGGTTGCCAACATATATTCCTCTTTAAGAATACATTGAGAAACGCCAAGTCTTTACATCCAATTGAAAGACGATGAAATCCTTATGAGCAGCAATAGCAAGAAAAAATGCGTATATCCTCAATTCGAGCACCTGGAGCAAACGTCTCATCAAATCAATGCGCTCATGTTGACGAGTATCCTATACGACAAGCCGTTGCTTTGTTTCGAAAACCAAACTGAGCTTTCAACTTTCATTACTTGAAGATCCATTTAGTTTTAATGATAGTCTTGCCTTCAGGCGAGGAACTAATCACAAACTTTCAATCTTGCAAATTGATCAAGCACGAATCTTGCATTTGCACTAACCCAATCAGCATCTTTAAAAGCTTCATGCCACGTTAGGCAGCGTCAACACTACTTAGCAAACATGCAAACAAACATAATTTGCTGATTTGTCCTCATTGTAAACGCACACTCGACTTTGATCACCATTATTTTATGAAGTGGATGAATTTCCTTAGTCCACTTGTTCTCATGTGGGTTAAGGTGATAGAATGTAATGAACATTTGGAATATCAATGGAAAATTGACGTTATCTCGCATGAAAATAAGCATCTTCCAATCGTTCATCAAACGAAACATTATGTGACGAACTGCTTTCATTCACACTATGAACCATGTTTTTTGAAATCGATTGAGTATTTTGTGTTTGGAGAAATCATTACTTCTACTGAACTATGATGAACGACATCATTCAATTAAGATGAAGAATGATTCTCTTGAAATGATTCATAAGCCCGCATGAAAAACTTCTCCTTCGAGCGAAGAAATTTTTCATTGTTGGAAGTTTTCTCAACATTCGATGTCGAAGATTCCGTTATCTTTGAAGAATCAAAATACACATCGTAAAAATTGTAAAATAAATCGTCCAAAACTTTCTTTGAAATTTTCTGAAACTTGTAGAAACCGTTGATATGAAGATTATCCCGTTCGTTTAAAAATAGATAAATCCGGTTTCTAAACTGAATTGTTTTAAAAGCCGGATTTCAGAAATCTAATCAAATACACATTCACAGCTCTCTGTGAATCTTTCGAGTTCGTTTATTGTTAAATTCTGAATGCAGCAAGATTCATTTGAATATCCACAAACACTCCAATATCCCCTTTTGCCTTGAGCTTTTCAACACATCATAATCATTGAGAAGTATAACAATCAGCAACCAAACACATGAAAAGAATCTTGATGTTTGGTTTCTCTTGTTAAACGAGCTTCAAAAGGATTTTATCGAAACGTTTTTGTGAATAATTGAACGCTTCTATGTAAAGTCAAGCTGTTGCGATGGCCTTGCATCCATCAGAAGGAAAACAATGTAAGTTTGCAAATGTAAGCATAGTTACTTGCAGCATCGACTAAGGTTCGATTCCTCCTTTCCACGACACCAATTTTGCTTGGCGTGTTCTTTTGCAGCAGAAAATTGTTGAGCAATGCCGACATCTCAAAGAACATCGCAAGAGTTTTTGTTTTTAAACTCAGTACCAATATCAGTTCGAACACGCTAAAACTTGAATGTTGAAGATTCAAATGTGTGGTTTTCTAATGACATTGAAATGAAGACTTCAGAACTTCATCTTTTTAATGAAGAAAGAATAACTCATGTGTACCCGTTGAATATATCATCGACAACAACTTAAACACAAAATCGCTTCCTTAATACTTAACTACGCGCATTGGACCACACAAATCCAATATGAAGAAGATAAATTGTTTATGACGCAAAAGGCATTTAGGACTTATGATGTTTTCTATAAGTCGTTCCCTGATCACAAGCTGAAACACAAATGATCATTTTTCGAATTTCATCTACGGAATACCTCTAACAAGATTGTTTGTCACAAGGTTATTGATTGTTGTGCGAAATTCAAATGAGAAAAAACAGTAGAAGCCACAACCAATATTGCTAAAGAAAGAAGCCTTTGTCTAGAAGACAAGCGCGAAGAAATTGATAAGGTAAAAGGAAAAAAAGGGGGGCGATTATCTGTTAAGAGCTAATAGTATACAAATTCGACAAACGATCACCCGGTAAGCAAATCACACCATCTTCGTTCAACAAAACATGTCGTACTTTCGAAAGGCAACTTCCAAGGCCCTTGTCACACAAACTGTCCAAACGCTAAATAAATTATGTCCAAGCCCTTACGGCAAAGTAAACTTTTCTTGATCGTCATTGATCCATAACCAACATCTCCATAGCCAGCAATCACCAGCAAAATATTAGTATGCCAAAGCGACACCGTATCCAAAAACCTTTTCTACAAAGTTCGTCAAAAGAGCAAGAGATTACCCTTCATTTATGCTTGAACTCCCGAATCGAAGATCCAAAGACAATCTTGGGACAATTTGCAATAAATAAAACACCAAAGACATTCAATAAAACTTTGGGTACCTATTTGAAAATGGGTTCCGATGAGTTAGGTGTCTTAGCCATATTATCTATTTGACGCGTGACTTTGGATCCATTCAGCTAACGGATTCAGCTAACGGTTGCGAATTTAGGAAGCCACCTAAACACATTCACTAGGTAAAGATTTAATCGAATTACTCCCTAGATATGCACAATTTTCAAAGATCACGAGTCTTTTTCCTAAAAGGCATCGCTTGCTAACTTGAGATTTTCTACTACTTACAAACATCAAAAACAAACAACTACATTCACCTCACAATAGCGATACAATCTATAATTACAAGAAACAATACTCATAGCATCATTACAAGCATGTATCACCTCTAGTGTCTTCAACTAGAGAATTATTACATGACAAACAAGTTCTTTGCGAGAATATCGCTTAACAACTTTTGTGTTCAATTTTGAATAACTAACAGAAACAAATCAACATTAGAAGTAATTAGACGACCCTGTCTGCTTCCAAAAAACACCGCTATGCTTAGTCCTTCTAACACCAACTACAGATGGTCTAATTCTGAAAAATGAACAAAATCTCTATAGCAACGCAACATCATTATTCACTATTTTTGTCATTTTGTTTTGAAGATGTTCACTTACGTCTTGTTTACTTTTTGTTTTATTTTACAACATTAATTGAAGCACAAGCGGTTTTATAAATACGCAGAATTGTTGAAACACTTTGTACACAACTATTGAAACATTCCAGATGCAATCATCGATTTGAATTCCTCCGAAAATGTCACAACCTTTTTTCAACTTCATGACAATCATTTTCACTTTGATTTTCCAAATCAAACTTGCATTTCACTCAACTCGGAACCTTTGATTTCAAAGACTCCAATAATTTTCCAATTATCTTTTCTTTTTTTATTCCAAAAGACTCAGTACTTCTTCTTCTAACTCATTATGAATCTTTTCTAAATCAACTGTTGGAACATATGGTTTGATGTGAACTTGTTTTTCTGAACGGAGAAAACAAACTTCAAAATCTGGAATTATTATCTCTTGAAAAAACTCATCCGAAAAAAAAAAAAATTTATTTTTTTATATCTATTATTCACATAACTTGCATTCAGTATTTCCATAATCATAGCAAAACTCAATTTATTACTCACGTCTCTTTTAATTTTCTCAATTCCCCAAAGCTTCATATCGAATGAAGTGAGAAACAACCGGAGAATATACCCTAGAGCCATATAACCCTCTTATCGTAATAAGAAACTAAGGTCTCAAATCTTTTGCTTTACAAAAATAACTTGGATATTACAAAACTATTCCTTTTCGTACCAACAAACATTATATTCCTTATAAGGCATTAATCATTATGTATTGGTCTGACCCGGTTGTCCGATTTTCTAAAGTTTGTGTTCACAATCGTTTAATCTTTTCCAAAACACTTTTCAATTTCTGAAATGCCTTTTACGCACACAACTCTTAGCCAACTCTAAAATTTATTTTGTCTTTTTCTCAAAAATATCTCTTGAATCCTTATAGAACACTAATATTCCAAACTCATCTAACTGACGTACTCATCTTAGACAAAATAAAATCTCTCTGGTATCAATTTCATCTTTTGCCTATGTTTTTTTATCATTATCACAAAGAGCAAATATCAAATCATAGTATTGATGATCTATTCAGTCCTCAAGTTATATCATATATGTGCTTGACATTCGTTGTGATATCATCACAACATGTTTGAACACTATGAGTCGATTCTGGAGGCAAAAGTTCATCGTTTGAGAGCAGAGCAAATCAACAATCTGTTTACGTCACTCTAACAAATATATTTTTGTTCATTAAATTCATGGTTTTTTCACCTCAAGAAAGTGTTTACTATTCTTTCAAACAACATATTATCTCTGTAAATCCTTGTTTTGATTTCTAAAAATCTCTTTGCTTGTTGATTCGCTTTCTCAATACGTTTTTCTGACATTTAGAAATCTGTGGTGTAAACCTCTTAATCAAATTATCAACCTAAATGATCTTCTGTCTTCAGAATCATTAAGTGATTCAACTTTCTGACTGATCAAGTAATCTTTTTGATATACAATATGAACTTTCCATTAAAATTTTCACTCAGCAGATTCAATGCATCATGAAAAATTACCTTGATCATCAACATTGTTCAAAAAAAAACCATAATTAGTAGAGTTACAATAATATTCTTAAGTTTCATATTTAGATTCACGTTTTCAACAATCAGATGTGGAATATAATATACCTCAGCAATGGTTTCTTCTGCGATTGATGAAATTTCCTCTGAATCTGAAAGAACATTTTCCATTTTAGCCATGAAGACCATATTTGCATTGATCTCTTGATCTGAATCACTACTAGACTCCATCCAAGCTTGGTCCTCAGCAAGAAGCAGTTGTTCATCACTATCTTTCTTAGCTAGCAACATCTTTGTCTTGTAGATTATAGTCCTTTGACCTTTGCTTTCTTGCAATCTTTGGCAAAATTTCCTTCCTTCTTGCAATAATACACTTTAACTTTTGCTCATATCCTTATTCTTCTCAGCGACTATCATATCCTCTTACTTTTCCTCAGACTTCACGATACTCGTGAGGTTTCATGTTTGCTGAAGAAGAAGCTAAGAATTTCTCAAATTGTTGTTTGATGTTGCTTTAGCATAATACTACTTTTCGAGATTAAAAGCTTTTGCTAACAGCAACGTAATCTTTGTTACAATCACTAATACTTCATCATCACATCCTTCAACTCTGAATGAACTAACAACTTTCTCTTTGCCTTGTTCACTTTGTGTTTTCTCAGCCACCAACGCTAATGGATCTGAAGTAACCACAATAGCTTTCTTCTTATATCCATATCATCATTCACTTTCACCTTGGTTTTGGCCTTCTAGAAATGTTGTAGAGAGCAACAATATTGATATCCATTAATTCTTGGTTTGCCTCATAGTGATACCATACTGTTTCGCATTCTGGTTGCAGATGGTTTAGAACTTGTAATTAACTCATAAAAAATCTTTCTTATAACACACTTCTTCAAATCATTAATCACATTAAGTAACTAAGGGAAAGAAACGAAGATAAGTATCAAGCAATTTGATCTCCTTCATAGCTTTTGAAAGTCCTCATACTCATAATAAAATGCAGCTTTCCTATCTTGTTCACCATACTCAGAACCACACATCTGCCTTCAAGAGCATCCCATAAATCTTTAGCAGTATCGTTGCTATCAATAAGAGAATAAATGTCATTTGGAAGTCCTTGAATCAAAAGAGATCTTGCAAGACGATCAATCTTTCTAGTCTTTTTCTCTTCAGCAGTCTAAAATTTGGGATCTTTAAGAGTAGGAGGCGCATTCGGTGCAGTTCCAGCAAGTGACACTTGAAGCATAACAGGCAATGGGTGATCACCATTCTAATAGAATTAATCATTCATCCCAACCGTTGCTCTTCAAGATAGTTCAATAAACCGTTCACATCCACTGAGAAAAATTCACCCCGATATAACCAACGAGATCGCATTGTCGAACCAAACGTAATTACGTTCGACTCATCTTGTCTCGAACAAAATCCCCGATAGGTCAACGAATAATCCCGACAAGCTTGCTCAATTAATCACCACAAATAACTAACTTGCGCAAACAAAAAAATTAATAATAATTCGCAAGAAAAAAAATCCGTAGACTAAAAAATTATCACTAAAAAAATATTTAACACAAAATGTTAACAAAAAAATTTTTATTATTATTTTTTTTTATTATTATTATTATTTTTTTAATTTTATTTTTTTTGGCCCATTATCATCATTCGGTGTACAAATCTTCAACTTGAGATGAGTAACTGTTGATTAAAACTCAAGTAAGGACAAACGGTGCAAGAACGTTTCACTTTAGAGCACTAACGGTTGAATTAGAAACAATTAAGGACAAACGGTGTAAAGTTGTTGCAACAAAAAAAGGTTATTAAGCCAACAAAGGACTTATGGTGTAATTGTAGTAAACATGTAGGGGTTGCATGTGACAACTTTCAATTCTTGGTAATTAATAAAAATTTCCCACCCTTTATTTTCACCATGTTCGTTTGAAAGTTTATAAAAAGAATGCAACGAATGAACTTTTGATCTTTTTAACTCGTTCGGTTATCGTCGGTGAAATCCGAATATACCACGTGGATCGAAACGATGTCACGAACACAAGGGTATAAGTTATATGTCCCGTAGTTACCCCCCCCCCCACCCCCCCCCCCCCCCCCACCCCCCCCCACCCCCCCCCCCCCCCCCCCCCCCCCCCCCCCCCCCCCCCCCCCCCCCCGACACTAGAAACGGAAAAACCGGAAAACAACTTAAACGTGTAAGATTTGAGCTTGATTGATTTAGTTCGGTTCGTGAAGAAGTTTGACTAGTTCGGTTTGTGTTAAACAAGTGACTAGATCGGCTCCCAAGAAAAATGACTCGATCGGTTCTATGAAAAACTTGGACTCGTTCGGTTCTTTTTGAAATGTGACTAGTTCGGCTCTTAAAATTGTGACTCGTTCGATCTTCAAAAATGTGACTCGTTCGGCTCTTAAAATTGTAACTCGTTCGGCTCTCACAAGAAGAAGCTAGTTCGGTTGACAAAGGTTGAGAGCTCGATCGGTGGTCTTTGAAATTTTTTACTCGTTCGGTTCTAGTGCTTTCACTCGTTCGGCTGAGACAACAAAAAAACTCGTTCGGTTGTCACGTACAAATGACTAGATCGGTTGTTTAATTCGGTGTCTCGTTCGGTTCCAAAAGAAAAACAACTAGATCGGTGGTTTAGTTCGGTTGAAGCAAAATATCAAACACTTTGTATGCTCGTTTTTGTACCGTCGACTTGTGCAATCTTGTCGTTGTCCTCAACAATGAACACCAAAACAAATCTTTGACGTCGTTGTTTTTTCTTACCACAACAGATGCGAACAAAAACCAACTTCCTTAATTTGTGGATCTAACCAAAATAAGCTTGAATAATCTTCTAAAAAGGATAAGCCGTATGAAATGTGAAACAAACTTTTTGTAGAGATATGTAAAACTTAAAGATAAGCCGTGACCTCTATATGAAAGATGCACAAAAAACCAAAACCAAAAGAATAAGTCATGTGAACCACAACAATCAGTAGCTAGATTTGACTAAAAAATTTTTACACAAAACAAGTTTGAATCCTTTTTGTAGCTCGTTTTTATGTAAAAAAAATATGACATGAAGCCCAATGATTTAATAGCCCATAACAAACAGTAACGTGAAGAGAAAAAAAAACTTGTTTTGTTTTTGCAATAAAAAATTTAAGCCGAACCTAAATAAGCTATAAGATAAGCTAATAAGCAAAATCTCAATCTCACAAACACAATCAAACACTAAAATAAGCACTAATCCGCAATCATTGGCTCTTGATACCACATATTAACCAATAGATCTTGATTGATGATTAGTGTGTAAAGATTAAGGTGTAATTAGTGTGTGTGTTTAGAGAGAGAAAATATCTAACTTGCCTTTTGATTAAATGAAGTTGTTACATCTAACCTTGGCATAAATTAGTTTTTTAGGGGGGGGGGGGGGGGGGGGGGGGGGGGGGGGGGGGGGGGGGGGGGGGGGGGGGGGGGGGGGGGGGGGGGGGGGGGGGGTAACTATTTAAAGCCATGTTAGCTATTCTTATTAAACTTTTCTAACTTAGCACTTCTAGTCCCTGCACTTTATAATAGTGCTACAAGTAGATTATTTCTTTATTTCTAACAATATGTGATATACAAAATGATTGTGTGTTCCTAAACAAGCTTTATTGAGCTTATAAGCTACATAAATTTATTTTAAGCATTAAAACAATTTTTATAATTGTAAACGAGCTTTCGAGCTTGAGCTTGAGTTAATAAACGAGCCCAACAAGTTTAATCTTTTATATGAGCATCTTAAGCTTGAAAGTTAGTTTATTATAAGAGTGCAAAAAAAGTTCAGAATCTTAAACGAGCATCTAGCTCGACCTCGAACAATGACAAAATATTCGAGTTCGAGCATTTAAAAAAGTTTATTCGAGCTCGAGCCGAATAGTTAATAAATGAGCCTAGCTCGTTTAGGCCAAAAATCAACTCCGCTCGGATCGTTAACACTTAACACCCCTAATTAAATGTAGAGTTATGTACATTTTTGGTCCTTGTGGTTTGGTGCGTTTTTCACTTTTGGTCCAAAATTCAAAAAAGATTTAGTTTTGGTCCAAAAGGCATAGTTTCGTTCCAACTTTCATCCAAATCCATTAACCCCATCAATTTAGACTTTTTTTAGTTAATATAGGAGGGTAATTTATGTCTTTTGCTTCATTATCATAAAACAATACAAATGGCCTACAAACTATACACTCTTTTATTTTTATAAATAAAAACTATCAATCTTTTCTTTTATTAAAAAAAAACTAACCTCTTTCTTCTTATTAATATATTGATGTGATCGTTGTGTGGTGTATATTTTATTGATTCAAGTTTTAAATTTATATTTTTTCGACTAAACCAAAAACAACACTTTAACGTCATTGGTACCCGATCGTATATTTTATGGTAAGTAGGGTGTCGAACACTTGAGCGAGTTAAATCTATCAATTTAATTTTTTTTTTTTTTAAAAAAAATATTTTCCCCCCCTTTGGTTATCTAATCTATGTTAATTCTATCCTATTCTAAACTTATGTCAACCCTATTCCTTCTAACGGGAAAAGGGGGTTTCAGCCTGAGAGGCTGGCACGGCTTGGTTGGTGACATCAATAAATTCAAGGCACTTTTACCCACGCAAGCAAATAAACAAAAGATAAAAGAGCGGTCAAGCCAAATATAAGAAAACTGTATTAACCATTATTAATCCGATTAGAAAGTTGGTTTGTTTATTAAGTGCAATGATTTCTTCTCTCGATGTGGCATATCATTCTTAAGACTTAGGCGTTATATCATACTAAGACCTAGACACATTAATTCTGTCACAATTAAAGCATCCGCATAAAGCATCCTTATTTGCTAATTATAATCTATCTTAGGGATTAAAGGAATGGTGATCTTGTTAAACCCTAGCTCATAGAGACTTTACCCACTTACAGCTTAATGGTAATTTATACACTAGTAGTCCACTTTTCCAACTATCCAATGGAATCAGAACTTTATTTGTTGAATTATCTAGGTCACCTGCTAGTCAACAGTAGCAAAAAACCTTTTGGCAATACCCAATAACTAGTTAAGCCCAAATCTGTATCCTAGACACAGATTTAGAAGGACAATATTTGTGATCCTATGATTCTAGATGTATAAAGAACTAAATGGAGAGCTATCCCAGACTCCTAGATTTACTTGGTTCAGTATCACTAGATCCAGTTGAATGATAGGTCGCATACCAAAGCTGCGTAAACAAGTAAAATTGATAAAAACAAATAAACACCCAAAAAGCCCATTTTTTTTTTCCCCCAACAGATAAATCAAGAAATCGAGATAAACAAATACAACATTTAGATCTATCCCATATAATGGCTAATACCCAAAGTATTATCCCTTCAACGTCATAATGATACAAAAGCAATATATTAGCCAAGGTAAACTAACTGAGTTATACGAATAATACCAAAAACTGAACGATACTAAAGTAATAGAATTACATGTTGTGTCATCCTAAAGAATTGATACGGTCTCGACCTCTTTTGCTCTTTTTCACATCTGAAAATCAACTTTTATGGTTTATGGTATCGAGGAAAAAATTTTTGTTTTTTTTTTTAAAAAAAATATGATTTAGCACACTTAAAACTCATTTTTTTGAGTTTTCTATTTATAGGTCTGGAAGTCATTTGAATACGGCATATCTAAGGATTGATACGCGTATTAGGGATTTTCATGATAGGTACCACGTTTAGATAACTTTAAGAAGTATTCGACATATTAATATCTTCGATACAGCGTATTGAGTCTCATTGGATACGGCTTATTGATCTTATTCCATTGTGCCTTTGGTGAGTGCATGGCACGGATAAACACCGTAATCTTCCTGATGGATACGCATATTGGATCTTCATAATAGTAATCTCAAAAATCTCTCATTTAAGCTCTAGAATGCGCGCCTTTATCTAATATTCACCAAGAACACCGTAATTACTTGCAATTCTCAAATATAAATGATTAAGATAACAATTCTTTGCAATAATTAATACAAAATGGCTAATAACATGGGATAAATGATGCTATAAAATAGACGATATTTGATGTTATCAAATATCCCCCCACTTGAATCCTACTTGTCCTCAAGTAGCCTTTAGAATTGTATAAAAATGTATCCCAAAGGATATTTTCCGTTAAGCATTAAATTTATCCATTACATTTACATAACCAAGCACCTCACGAAAAAGGAAGATGAAAACACTCAATCACTCAACTAGTCTATGATGTAACATATAACTAAATTCGCTCAATTGCTCGGTCCGTGAACATATTGCTATCAAAAGCTTGGCAAGGTATACAACATCATCACCACTAAACTAAGGAGAAACAAGTTTATAAAGTGTAAATATTGGTTTTGTATGGAAAGGCTTAGTTGATCATTCTACAATCATTCACTAGAAGTAACCACTCCAACAGGGCAGCTAAAGCAACATAATTGCCGTAACGACATAATAGACATGTTTGTTCGATCACATCCCCATGTCGAATTTACCCAACGGTTAGGATAAAAGAATGATATAGGGTAGGAACCTTTTAACCGTTCACCAAAAGACATAAACGAACAAGGCAATAAGACATGCCTACATGGCCGTAACGACGAAATAGACATCACGTTCGAACAAATCCTCATACGCATAAAACCATAGGCTAATCATTAGGTGAAAAGGTAAGTAAATTGTATGTTAAATAAAAATCAAGAAACAAAATAGATTAAGCCCTAAAGTACCGAAGTTTGCTAGACACTATATCCTGACCGTTACCCATGATAAATGACACAACTATTTACAAATATTGATCATCGAACAAAAACAACAACCTAAGTATGGCGTTCGTAACCGGTCAACTTCCCAATCATCCCAAAACATACATACTCTACAAGGTAAGTGGCGATATCTACCACTTTATACAATACTTCACATCATTGATTTTTTAGACGTATCAATAAATAATCGATCCTTCGTGTAATTCACGTTCGGTAGCTGCGAAACGATAATCTTTAAAACTTTCCTTCTTTTTTGTTACAATTTTTCTCATTTTTTTGATTTTTTTCACAATCTAACTATAAATGAAACTCGGAGTAGTTTCACCATCATCACGATCATAATAATTCCGATAATTCCATCGATAGTTTTCATCATTCTTTGGACACCATTAATTTGAGATGGTAGTAAAATCAATGAGTTATTGACAGATAATATACATTCCTATTTGCAATGTGCAAATTTCCAAACTCGCACAAAGATATAATAATGACACAATACTCGAGAAATATACACTTTAACACCTTAAGCAACTAGCAACAGAACATTACACTATAATTAACAGGGTAGGTAAAGGTGTAAGGGTGTAACGGCAACAAATAGTTGGTGTAATTCCTAAAGGATTGGCTCTACGGGTTTTTCTAATGGATCTTCACTCTAAAGATGAGAGTGGAAAAAGGTTTAAACGGGAGGTTAACTAACCGGTGTAGTTAGTTAATAAACAACATAGATAGGCGATTTAGGTGTAATCCTAAAATTTACCAATTTAAGCAAGTTACTCCAATTAAATCCATAATACTCATTATTGTGGTCTCGAATAGATATACTAAACCAAGTTCTAAAGTCTACAACATCATCGGTACACTTATATTTTTGTGAAATTTGGGTAAACATTTAGAAACGAAAAGGCTAAATCCTCACAATATCTAACAAGGGTTATTGTGTGCGGGTTATGTATCATGTAATTTCACAAAAGTATGCTTGAATTTTTTTTAAATTTGAGCATAATTTAAGCATTTTATTGTGAAAAATAGGATAAGTAAACATTCTAATTCCATCCTCCCACTTGAATTATACAACGTCCTCGTTGTATATATAAAACATTAAATACAATAATTTAAAAAGAATTAGAATGAGAAACTCCCCTGATATTTGCTCGGTAGATTCTCCAAGTTGCGTTTATGAGCAAGATTGTGTGCTGAAAAAGCGTCTGAATCCTAGCACGAACATCACACACATAGAATTCCAGAAAATATGCATTCCACCAACTTCATCGATATTTCTTTCATGACGTCCTGTATATAATATAAGAAAAACATGTGCATTCCTATCTTAGTACCTATGGTTAATTTAAACAAAACCAGAAAACCCTTTTGGGTTGTTTCTTGTGATCGAACCAAGAGAAAAGAGAGGGAAGGGATGAGAATTATAAGCTCTAGGATCCTCCTTATATAGGGATTAATTTAGGGTTTACCTAAATTACATTCCTTGTATAAAAAGATAGCTCAAAGCCCAATCCAACCCCTCCTTGGGTCCTAGGCCGGTCGAACTCAAGTCAAACACCCCTTGGGTTGACTTTTTGACTTTTCTAATTATTTATGG
>BQNB010125021.1:0-19841 GCA_026074375.1 Tanacetum coccineum
TGAATCACTTGAAAACAAATGCTTATGATTAAATTATCAAAGGTTTTTAGAATATGTGTAAGATGTATAAACTAATTTGGGACAGAAAGAAAATATGTACAAGAGGTTAAAAATTTTGTGGGAACAGTCTACTATTTATATGCAAGACTTAGAGCCGTTTTACATGGCCGGCCCCCTTAGCTCTCCTGCCAGCCCCTTATCACTAAGGGGTCCGCCCATACCTATATGGAGGCCGCCCATAGTAGGACGCTCCTGATGTGTCGTTATGTGGTGTATATTTTATTGATTTAAGTTTTAAATTTTATATTTTGCCGACTCAACCAAAAAAACACTTTAACGGGCAGTGTACCTGATCGGTAGTAGTTTCGTGATAAGTAGGGTGTTGATCACTGAGAGCGAGGTTAAATCTATCAATTTAATTAATATCTTGGTTATCTAATCTATGTTAATTATATTCTAATCTAAACCTATGTTAAACCTATGTCAGTCTAAATCCTAATTCTAATGGGAAAAGGGGGTTTTCAGCCTAAGAGACTGGCACGGTTTGGTTGGTGACTACAATCAATTCAAGACATTGTTACCTACGCAAGCTAATAGACAAAAAATAAAAGTACGATCAAACCTTATATAAGAAAACTGTTTTAACCATTATTAATCCGATTAGAACGTTGGTTTGTTTATTTAGTGCAATGATTTCTTCTCTCAAGGTGGCATACCATTCTTAAGACTTAGGCATTACATCATCCTAAGACCTAGACACATTAATTCTGTCATAATTAAAGCATCCTTATTTGCTGATTATAATATATCTTAGGGATTAAAGCAATGGTGATCTTGTTAAACCCTAGCTTATAGAGACTTTACCCACTTACATCTTAATGGCAATCTATACACTAGTAGTCTACTTGTCTAACTATCCAATGGAATCAGAACGTTATTTGTTGAATTATCTAGGTCACTTGCTAGTCAACAAGATCAATAAACCATCGACAATATCCAATTAACTAGTTAAGCCCGAAGCGTATACTAGACACAGACTTAGAAGGACAATACTTGTGTAACTATTATTCTAGATGTATAAATTACTATATGGAGAGCTATCCCGGACTCTAGATCCGCTTGGTCCACTTTGCTAGATCCAGTTGAATGATAGGTCGCATACAAAAGCGCGCAAACAAGTATAAATTAATAAACATAAACAAGCACTCAACGGTAAATCAAGAAATCGATATAAACAAGTACCAAACATTCAGATCTTCATAATAATGGCTAATACCCGAAGGTATTAGCCTTCAAATGTCATAATAAATACAAGAGTAATAATTTAGCCAAGGTAAACTAACCGAGTTAACGAATGATACCAAAAACTGAACGATTACTAAAGTATATGGAATTACACGATGTCTTCTATGGAATTGAATACGTTGCTCGACCTCTTATGATCTTTTTCTCCTCTGAAAATCAACTTTTGTGGTTTAGGTATCGAGAATATGATTTAGCACACTTAAAACTCATTTTTGAGTTTTCTATTTATAAGGTTTGGAAGTCGGTTGGATACGGCGTATCCATGTATTGGATATGGTGTATGGGGGTTTCTTAGAGTAGGGACCACGTTTGATATCTTCTAGAATATTATATTGATTTCATATCTTGAATACGGCGTATTGAGTCCTCTGGATACGACGTATTGATCTTTATTCCATTTGTGGTCTTTGGTGAGTGCAGGCATGGATACGCCGTATCTTCCTTGATGGATACGGCGTATTGGTCTTCAGAATAGTAATCTTCAAAATATCTTCATTTAAGCTTCAGAATGCGTGCATTTTGCTAAGTTTCACCAATTACTCCATAATTACTGCAATTCTCAAATATAAACGATTAAGTAACAATTCTTTGCAATAACTACACAAAATGGGTTAATATTATTGGATAAATGATGCTATAAAATAGACGTTATTTGATGTGAGTCCTTAAGGTTGAGGGTGATTTTCAAGTGGAGGAGGTGAAGTATTTGGAGTACGAATGAACCCTTCATTGTATTTAACAATCCCCGATCCTATCTTCCTATAAAGGTAAGCTTGCATCATCCCAGTAAAGCCTTCTATCATTGCGGTTTAACCAACTCCATGCTATTTACCCACATATCTCCTAGCTCCCCCTTGCTCATTGCGTCCCCATGATAATTACATTTCTTGTATATTGACTATAACGGATCCATAAATAAATTACCATCGATGCTTGAGAAGTTCGATGCAATTTAAATAAGTAGAACGCTTGCAAGTGTACCCTTGGTGTATGCTCCCATTGTAAGTTGGCACAAAGAATTAAGATTTGGATTTGTGTGCTACAAACAAAGTTAGTATAAAAGGGCCACACACACACCACACACACACACACATCACACACATATATATATATGTATATATTTTATATATATATATATAAATATATATATATATATATATATATATTATTATTATATTATTAGCAATGATATAACTAGACATGATTTAGGTGTTAGTATTCTAGAGTGTATGACACTTTAAAAAGAATGTTAGAAGATGGAAAAATGCAAACTTTTTTAAAAACAACAATCTAAATGATATAAATTAAAAGTCTCAAGACGTATGTTTACTGGAGCATGATTAGACGATCTTTTATAAACCTGAGAATAGGTTTCGTTTATTGATTGAAAAAAAAATATTATAAGAATGACCTTTTAAAAGTAGACGAATGACACTTAATATCTTGGCAAAATATGTCAAAGTATATATTATATACTAATATATATATAATATATATATAATTATTCTATTATAATATATTTATATATATATATTATACACATACATTAAAGAACTAAAAATAGAAAAATTAAAGCGAGGATAGGAACGATGTTCTCTTGGATGTGAATGGAAAATGATTCCAAGAGCTCGGAAAGTGGGAAAAAATGATGTGCGATACTAAAAGAAGGAACATGTTGACGAGAGGTTGATAGAAAAAGATTGATATATACATTTGCACTAACAATTGATGTAGAATAAGTCCTATCGAGACAAAGGTGGATGATTGGGAATTCAAAAGTTTGTTTGGTGTTTTGTTGGTTGAAAATGTTGAGGAACAAAGGTGGGTATGAAAAATTAGGTGGTAGTTCTTTTATGATGGAAGAATAATGAGAGACTAAACAATGTGGTGACTCAATAACACTTGAAGATTAAATATCTTCTTTATGTTCTTCACTTTCTAGAAATTGGAAAGTTTAACGAAGGAGTGACATTTGCACTTAGCATATTCTTATAATATTTCGGATGAAATATTTAAAGTTAGGAGAGAATCTAGGAGGAATTTTAATTGTAACAGGACGTATTTAAATAAGAGAAGAAAGGTAGACGTGAGAGGAAACATTAGAGAAGATAAGACTTATTATAAGTGAAAAGGAACGTTTAGAAGTGAGAAGAAACGTCAGAAGTAAAAAGAATATTAGAAGTGAGACGACTATCAGAAGTGAGAAGACTATTAAGAAAGAGAGGAGCTGTTTAGAAGTGAAAAGACCATTTGAGGTGAGAAAATACGTTTACGAGATGTGAGGAGCAAGATTTGTATGTGAGGGAATTTATTGTGTAATGATAGATATCAATTGTAAGGAATGTGTTGTAGAATGAGACACATTTCATTATGAAATTCTCTTAACAACATAAGCAACAATGCTTATGGGAATTAAGATAAGAGAATGACCCATTGATCTTTAGAGAGATGTTGGGCATAGATTTGGGTGTAAAGTAGACGTTAGCTTGTAGCAGAAGAGAGAGGGGTGTTCGTTTAATGATTTGAAAAAGAATATGACAGAAATTTAATGTCGGAACGATGTTTTCTTCTGACGCAACCTATTCGCTATGGAGATGTTTCCTCTTGGACATTGTCTTAGAAGGAAATGGTGATCGTATCTTCGGTGGTTTCGTAAGCGAGTAATCTATATAATAATAATAAAGAAAACAAATAAAGATGAAGGCGACGAGCTTGACAATGTTAAGATGTATGGTGGTCTTCTTGAGTATTGTGAATGTTCATAAAACAATCTCATGACGAGGTATAAGGTTATCTTAAAGGTGGTAGCGGAAATAATAGAGGAAAGAGATTAAAAAGAGATAATGTTTTCGTCAAAGAAAAAAAATGTTTTCATCGGAGACAAAGGATGTTTTCGTTCAAGAGAAAGAATGTTTCGTCGAAGAGAAAGAATGTTTTCGTCTAAGAGAACCAAATGTTTTTGTCGAATAGAAAGAATGTTTCTTCGAAGAAAAAGAATGTTTCGTCGAAGAGAGAGAATGTTTTCATCAAAAAAAATGTTTTCTTCGAAGAGAAAGAATGTATAGTCGAAGAGAAAGAATGTTGTCGTCAAAGAGAAAAGGATGTTTTCGTCGAAGAGAAAAGGAGAGTGTTTTAACTTATGTTGTTAAAAGGCTTGAATAGGGATTTTCGGATATGACATTTAACGTTTGCGATCGCAAGTTAAAGATACCTGAATATTTCGGATGAAATATTTAAGATGTCAAACCTACTAGGAGGAGTGCTAGATTTGTATCTAACTTTTTCTTGACAAAAGAGTGGATTATTCGGAAGAAAGCAAGATAATGATTAAGAGAATGTGTGAGTGAAGACTCTAAGAGATATAAAACCGTTTTATGACTCATTTGACTTTTTACATTTGTGACACGGACGCGAAGAAAAATATTCTAGTGTGAGAAAATATATACCTAGATGCATAAGATATATAGATATACGCATGCAAGTTTATCTGAGCATACATCAACGCAATAATCAACAAGATTAATGTGTAAGACTATATGACATTTAAATATAAATTGTCATACATTAAACTTACATAGTGTAGGTGCACATTTAACACGTAAGTCATTTAAAATGACGCATACAAAACGTGATAATTTTAAATGCAATCATCATGTAAAACATGTTAGCATTTAGTACTTAGGAGCATGTGTTGTTTATATAAACTAAGAGATATTTTATTTAAATTGCTAGAAAAAGGTTAACGCTTTTACAACAAACATGCATTCAATAGCTAAGCAAATAAACATTGAGCATTAAGATAAATATGAAAGCATATAATTGCATTACTTCATTTAGCTTTTTCTTTGATAATTTGATTTTCAAATTAGTTTTTAAAATCTGTTTTAAGTAGTCTCTAGTATAAGCTTTAATATTTTTTAAATCAATTTGCCATAAGGTTCTTTTTGGTCACTTGAAAATAAACTCAAAGTCTTAAGTTTGTCTTTTTGAACCTTGTTTTTCCTTCAAAGAGCTTATTGATATTCCAGCATATGGTTTTTTTTAGTTTTTACGCAAATTTGATTCATTCCTAGCTTATTATAGGTCAGCATAAAGGGTAGTTTAGCTTTCTTACTTAAACTTTAGCTTATTGTAGCTTTGAATGTTACTAATAGTTTATTGTTTAAAAAGCTAAAATTCTCTTTATGCAATTGTCTATTTTGATAAGCTTGTTTCCTCTTAATTTTGATTTCAAAAAAGTTGCTTTCATAAAAGTTGTTTGTTTTTAGCTATTCTATAAGTTTGTTTTAGAAAGTTTTGAAAAAAAATATAATAATAAATAATAAAACAAAAGGCCAAGACTCGAACCTGTGACCTCTTGCTTATCACACACCCGTCTCACAAACACACACAAACCATCTCGCCCTTGGGACTTTTTCAAACTTAACTTGCACACTTAATTCTTTATACACGTTTTGTTTTTTTTATTTTTTTAAATAAACCGTAGCTTATTATAGGTTTTTAGGACTTATTCTGCTAGCTTATTTTAAGTTACCATTTTTATATAATCAGTCTTGCCTTTATGCACTTTTAGTAATTTTCTTAGAATTTTTAGGATTAATTTTATATTTTTAAATCATTTTTCTTTATTAAAACATTAAAAAATAGAAAAATAATCAAAAAAAATAAAAATGTTTTTTATAAAATTTTCTTTTATCATATTTTAGGCTTAGGATTTAAATTTACTTTCGTAGGGTTAAAATTTAAATTTTTTATTTTTTAAAGAACAGGATTTGATCCCCGTTCTCGTTTTCTTCGTTTTTTACTTTAATCGCTCCCGGTTTAGGATTGCCTTAGCTTTTTCTTATAATTAGGATTAGGAAAAGTTTAAAAATCATTTTAGGATTAATTTTTGATAAGTTAGGTTTTAATTTGTAGTATTTCTCTATATCTTGCTAGTAGGTGTATTCTTGGCTCTTGAGGTCTTTATTTTGATCAATAGGTTAGGATTTTAGAAATTCAAAAATCTTCGAGTGGTGAACTAGTCATGGATGGGGCGTGGGTGGGGGAGTTGGGGCCAAATTAAAACGAGTCATCCAATTTTCATAATCTCGGGGTATAAACACCCGTAATCACTTACCGAAAAACGACTTGATATTTTGTGTAGATTTTTGCTTTTAATCTTTGTCCTCAAGGATTATTAGTAAATTTCTTTATACTTTGATATTATTACGTATACTATTTGAGAACGTATCAAATTTTTGGCGCCGTTGCCGGGGAATTGTGTTAAAGATTCTCTCGTTTGAATTTGTCGATCGTGATTTGGAGAACCTTTCGTCTTCGAAAGTTACGTCTTTTGTAAAAATCAAAAATTAAAAAAATATATATAAAAATAAAAAAAGTAAAAAATAATTTTCTTTTTCTTTTTATTATATGTAGAAGATTAATAAATAAAAAATAAAAAAATATTTGTTCTTCCGGATTTTTTTATTTTTATTGTGTTATCTTAAATACTAAAATACAAAGCAATTTAATTCTCTTACTAGAGAATTTGTGAATATCCATTATGTTTTAATAAGTTTCCTTCCCAAAAAAGAAAAAGAACTTAAGATTCAAAATTTACCGTCTTGTGTCACTTACGAAAAAGGCGCACCTCTTTTGTGAAATAAGCTATTAGGAGGGTTGTTCCACGGAACTACGACCCGAAGGGACAAACGTTTTTAAGGCGATTCGCTCCCACTACGTCCCCCGTTTGCAAGTTTCACTTAAGGGAGTTACCCTAAGTTTGTTGATTATTCGGTGAAACAAAAATAGTTTTGTGTATAATAGTTTATCTCGTCCTATTTTTGTTTTCGTTTAGTGCATGCCGCCCTAAAATTCCAATTTTCCAAATAATTCACCCGTAACCATTCCGAGACGTCGAAATAGAAGACGTGCTCCAAACGTAGTCGAACCCGAGCTTCGTACTATCGTTGAAGTTGCACCAATGGCGGAACGAACAATGGAAGAGCTACTCCAAGCACCCACGGAAGGGTATGGAGAAGCTATCGTTATACCGAAAATTAATGCGGATCATTTTGAGATTAAAACAAATTTGATTCAATTAGTTCAAGCTAACCCGTTTCATGGTTTCGAGAGGGAAAATCCTCTTACTCATATTAATAAATTCAAAAGGGTTACCTCGACTTTGAAGTTTAGGGATGTGCCGAATGATGTGATTAAACTTATGATGTTTTCGTATTTCACTCGAGGAGCCGCTAGAGTTATGATAACGAAAAAAGAAACCGCCTAATTCGATCTTGACTTGGGAGGATCTCGTAACCAAATTCGTGAATCAATTTTTCTTTCCCTCGAAGACCACTCACTTAAAGAATGAAATCTTTCGTTTTACCCAAAAATTCGAGGAGACCTTTAGTGAAGCATGGGAACGATTTAAGGAAATGCTTAGAGCTTGTCCCCACCACGGATTTACGAAGTTAACTCAAATAGATAATTTCTATAATGGTTTAAAATGATAACGAATCATGACTCTTAAATGACGCCGGCGGTGGGAAATCTTTAAGTAAGACTTGCTAAGAGGCATTGAACATATATAGAGAAGAAATCAAAAGTTCGTTATTCACGAAACAAACCGAATGTTTCTAGGATGAATACGACTTCTAGGGAAAGTTCTAGTAAGACGGATGATAGAATTGATAAGCTTGCGGACCAAATTTCGACCTTAGTTGAGATTGTTACTAAGAAAGTTGTCACTCCCGCTACGGTTAAAGCGGTTGAGGAATCTTGTGTTATTTGTGGTGATGACCATGCTTACTATAATTGTCCTACAACTAATAGTAATCAATCAAGTGTTTGTGCGGCAACGGGTACTTACAATCAAGTAATCCCTCCAAACCGTGCTAGCAACCAAATGGCACCACCCGGTTTTGCTCCGATGCAAAATAGTCAAAATAGGTATAATCAAAATCAAGGTCAAGGGAATAATTTTAATCGGGGAAATAATTTTCATGGTAATCAAGTTTTTCAAGCTCCAAATAATCATGCTCCAAATTTTCAAAATCAAGGATTTCAAAACCAACCTTTTCAAGTTCCTAATAATCAAGTTCAACAAGGGATTCCAAATGAGTTTTCAAGTTATATGAAAGCTAATGAGTCATTAATGAGAAATATGCA
Source organism: Tanacetum coccineum (assembly GCA_026074375.1). Classification (NCBI taxonomy): domain Eukaryota; kingdom Viridiplantae; phylum Streptophyta; class Magnoliopsida; order Asterales; family Asteraceae; genus Tanacetum; species Tanacetum coccineum. The sequence goes on from BQNB010125021.1 coordinate 8,458, forward strand.
AAGTCAAATTAATGAATTGAGGGGTAATTTTAGTAAGCAAGAGGAAAGTCTTAGGAGGAATCTAAATAATGATATGAGGAGTATTTTAGGTAGTTTCTTCCAAAACCAAGCCTCAACTTCGGGTACTCTTCCGAGTAATACTATTCCTAACCCGAAGGGTGAGATGAAAGCAATCACTACTCGAAGTGGTGTTGCTTATGAGGGACCCTCGATTCCTACTAATCCTTCTCCCAAAAAGGTAGTGGAACGAGAAACCGAGGAGACAACGGATAAGGAGCAAACTAATTTCCAAGGAAGTACCGCTCACATCCAACCTCCGGTTATTCCCATTCCTATTCCAGAACCCGGTGTTCCGAAGACTTTACCTAAGCCTAGTATTCCGTATCCTTCGAGACTTAATGATCAGAAGCTTCGTGAAAAAGCTACTAATCAAATGGAGAAGTTCTTCCAAATCTTTCAAGATTTGCACTTCAACATTAGCTTCGCGGATGCTTTAATTTTGATGCCAAAATTTGCCTCTACGATTAAGAAATTGCTTACGAATAAGGATAAGTTGTTTGAGTTAGCTAAAATTCCGTTGAATGAGAATTACTCAGCGATGCTCCTCAAAAAGCTTCCCGAAAAGCTTGGAGATCCTGGCAAGTTTCTTATACCATGTGATTTCCCGGGAATGGATGTATGTCACGCCTTGGCCGATCTTGGCGCGTGCATAAATCTTATGCTTCTTTCCATTTGGAAAAAGTTATCCTTACCCGAACTCACTCCCACTAGGATGACTTTAGAGCTAGCGGATCGATCCATAACTCGTCCTAAAGGAGTCGTCGAAGACGTTTTCGTCAAAGTGGGAAAATTTCACTTTCCTACCGACTTTGTTGTTGTTGATTTTGAAGCCGATCCTCGAGTACCTCTCATACTTGGGAGATCCTTCCTTATATTAGGAAGACCTTTTCTAAGGACGGCTCATGCTTTAGTTGACGTACACGACAAAAAGTTAACCTTGCGAGTCGGTGATGAGGAATTGATCTTTAACGTTGAAAGCGCCTCAAAACACTCTCAAAAGCATAGTGATAATTCAATCCATAAGATTGACATTCTCGATACTACATGTGAGGATCATGTTCATGAGGTGCTTAATTTTCAAAAGTCAATTAATACGACAAGTGGCAATCCCACTCTTTCTCCAGACCCTATGGTCGAGTCTCTTTCACCTTCTCTTACTCCCTTCGGAGATAGTGATTTTTTTTTTGGAGGAGATCGACGCATTTCTTTCTCTCGATGATTCGATACCACCGGGTATTGATGATGACACCTACGACTCAGAGGGAGATATTCTTTTTCTACAAAGTTTACTTAATGACGATCCTACACCCGATCTCCCTCTTACTCCTCACCCCGTATGTTTGATTAATGATCCTCTGGAACTCAAGTTGTTTTAGCTTATTAAGTTGTTTTAGCTTATTGCTTTTCATTTAATGAAATTTTCCTTTTCAACAGTTTGTAATCAGTTTCTATAATCAATAAAAGTTAAGTTTCTATTCTGTTAAAGCAAAATTCATGTTTTACCTTATTGTACTCATGGTTTGAATAAGCCCATTTTACTCTTAAAAGCTAAATAAGCTCTCTAATTCACTAATAAGCTAGTTATATACTCAGTTAAGCTCTAAAAGCTTAACTAAGCTTATTGATACTTAAAATTCACCCCAAATGTACCTTAGCTTATTTTTGGAACGGAAGCCAGTTGTGGAAGGGCTTCCAGGACCTTACTGGCTTATCTTTGATAAGCAAGATCTTTGTTGATCAGCTCTAAGAGCATTATAATAGCCTTGTTTGTGCAAAAGCTTTTGTAAGTCTTCATTTTACCTTTTATAGAATAATATTGCATTTTAGCTTAATACTGCTTATTTCCTGCTTATTGTAGTTTAGAATAGCTTATTTCTGCTTATTTTGGTTGTATGATGCTTATTGTGTTCAATTATTAGTATAGATATTAGTTTACATGTATTTGTTATAAAAAAGTAAAAAAACCAAAAATAGTAGCATAATCTGTTGGCTTATAGTTATGTCTATATATTTATTGAAATATGCTCATTAGGTATGTTATAAGCTTCATAGTATCTGGTATTTGAAATTTGATTGTTGTTTCTCTATTTTATAATCTAAACATGAGTTTAATCATTTTAAAGGGGTGTTTAGCTCATGGCAGTACTAACTTAAGTTAGTACTGTCAAGTGGCATTTGGTTCTTTAATTTGAATTTAAATCTCATAATTAAGTTTATAAGATTAAGATTCAAGGTTTTTGTTAGGCTAGATCAAGTTTTAATAAGTTTGAAAAGTTGCTTGTTTGAATCTAAGTTCATTAGCTCAGATTAATAACAATTTGTGCTTTGATTAGTTTTAAGCTGTCATTATTGGAAGTTTGTTCTCATTTTGGTGTCTATGAAGTGTAGTATTCAAGTCCTAAAGGTTTGCACTTGTGGTTTTGAGTTTTTGTTAAAAAGTGTCAAATGCATCAGATAGTTAAACAGGCTTTTGGTCATTTTCAGTCTAAAAAATAAGTTAGTTTAAGTAGGAGTTAGTTTTTGGAATTTATTGTGCAAGTAGATTATAGGTCAATCTAGATAGGTTAGGGCTTAATTTGTTCTCAAAAGCTTATTTAAATATCTGTTTTAGGTCTGCAAATTAGTCTCTTTTAAAGTTTTCATAAAATTTGGAAAACAAAAAAATAGTATTCTGCCTGAACTAGTGTTTTCAATTGGATTTTTCATAGCTTATTTGAATTTCAAAATGATTTTTAATTGCTATTTTAGATAGAGTATATGATAAGCTTTAAGTTAGTATAAGTCATTAAGCCATAATGTTCCATTAGTTTGTTTAAAAATAAGCTCAAAAAGCCCTTGTTGTCTGTTTTTGATAAAAAGTTATGTCAAAATTGCTTATTGAGTTTTTCAGCTTATAGCTAGTTGTTTTTGCTTAATTTTTGCTTTCATTTGCTCATTAGGTTAATTGTTAGTTGTTTATAGCTTATTAGGGTCAGGCTTAAGCTTATTTTGTCTTTTCATAAAAATCAAAAACATAGTGCAAACTGTTAAAATAGCTTTTTCATTTAGACTTTTCTTAGCTCAAATAAATTTCAAAACACTTTTTAAAAGTTGATTTAGAAAGCTTATAGGTCAAGCTTTAAGATGGTATAGGCCACCAAGTCATAAGGTTCTGATTACTAGCTTTAAAATAAGCTCAAAAGTACCTACTTGGCCATTTGGCAAACATTCTTTATACCAAAGTGCTTATTTCTGTCTTTTAAGCTTATGGCTTGTTGTTTGTGCTTAATTCTTGTCCTCTCTTGCTTATTAGGATTGTATTAAGTTGTAGGATGCTTATTTAGTTCTAGTTTAAGCTTGATCAAGTTTTTTAGTTAATATAGTTTAGTAAAAAAAACTCAAAATTCCTGTAAGTCTAATCTGTTATCTTTTAAGCTATTTTCCAGCTTATTGAGTAGTTTTTGTAAAAAGTTGTTTTCGCAAAAAGTCTTAGTTTTCAGCTGTTTTATAAATTTGAGTAAAAAGTCTTGCAAAAATTAAAAAAGGGGGGAACTATGGAAGTCATGGGTGAGCAAGGCTCGAACCCATGACCTCAACCTAGCTCACCTCTTTTAAAAACACACGTTTAAAATCTGCGCCAAGTAATGGCAATTTCTGTTATTGCCATACACAATTGATTTGTACAAAACTATTTGGCTTTTAAATAAATAAGCACTTCGAGTGCTAAAGTGCTTTTTTGGGCTTAATTGTTAAGACATTTTCTTAGCTTTCACTTTTCCTGCAATCTTTGTAACTTAAGCAATTTTTAGTAATTTTCTAGAATTTTTAATTAATAGTTTAGTATTCTTCTTGCATTTATTTTGTTTCAAAACTTAAAAAAAAATTTAAAAAATAGAAAAAAAATCAAAATAAAATAAAATTCTTTTTTATAAAATTTTCTTTTGTCATATTTTAGGTTAAGGAATTAAATTTGCTTTCGTAGGTCTTAAATTTGATATAGTAGCTTTTTAGTCGCGTTTCTTTTAATCCCGTTAACGTTTTCGTTGATAGTTTAGTATGGGAGATTTTGGTATGTGCTTAATTACACATACCTTTTACCTATAAAAACGAGCCTAAATGACAAAAAACGGACATAAAATGACATATATATATGTGTTTTGCTATTTGTGTTGTGTAGGTAATGGATATTTACTAAAGGACAAAAACAAAGCCAAAACCAACAAAACCAAGCACGGGATTAGAAAGAGCGCGAAATGGTCGAAGCTGAGACGTGTGCATCTTAAATGGGCCAACCCGTACCCAAGTTAATGGGCCAAGTCAGCACGTCATTTATGCCTGTTTATTTAATTGAATACCATGATAAAGCCTAAATCTAATTGTTCCTAACTAGGCCTAAGTATAAGCCCAATTAGCTGTAAATCCATAACACCGTTAACTCTAAAAAAGAGTAACCTAAACATTTCCCGGCCAAACCTACTATCACTATTCAATTCTGTCACTTTCCCTCGACCCGTTGCTCCAATAAACAAAAACCCCATCTCTATCCGCCAAACCTCACTCAAAACAGCCAATTCCACTCTTCCTTGGCAATCCATGAAGTCTTATTGGTTGATAAACAAAGACAAAGAATCAAGGGTCCGGATTGATAGACTTGGTGACCAAGAAAATTTGATGGCTATGATGAAGACTTAAAGCTCCTCACAAAAGAAGCACACCCTCTCATCTCACTCACAGAAGTAGCACAGTTTGAAGACCCAAGACCCTCATAATTCTTTATAAATAGGACATTTGTAAGCCCTTGAGGCACAATCTACTTTCCTTGTATTCAATTTAAATTTATTGCTTATTTCTAGCTTATTGTACTTTTTAAAAGCCTTGTACTCTTTTTAAGTTTTAATGGAAGTGAAGTTTTTATGTTTAAAAGCTCTGTCTTAATTTTTATGTTACATTGTGTTTGAAAAATACTTGATAAGCTCCTATAAGCTCTCATAACTCACAAGCTGTTTCTTAAAACAGTTTAGCTTATTCTTAGCTAAACTGTTTAAGAGTTTACTTATTTCACTCAAAAATCACCCCTAAATATACCTCAGCATATTTTTGATGATAAGCCAGATTGGGATAGGCTTATGGACACTACTAGCTTGTGTTTAAACAAGCTAGAGCTTGTACACAAAGCTCCAAAGAGCCTTTATGCCCTTGTTTAAGCAAAGGGCTTTGTAAGTCCTCTTTTTCACTTTTTAGCTTATTAACTGTTTGCGTATTGTTTCTGCTTATTTACTGCTTATTTACTACTTTTTTATGCTTATTTATGTTGTTTATTGCTTATTGATGCTTGCTTATTGTTTAAATCTTCTTTGTTCATGTTTTTATAAAATGTCATTTATTTGCTTAAAACTGCTTGTTTCTCATTTGCTTATTTTAAGGGCTTATTCTCTGTTAGTATTCGCTTAATTTTCCTTAATTTGCTTAATACTATATATAACACCCCGTGTTTTAGGGTCATTGACGTCGTCAAGAAATTCACTATGTATTTTTAGTATTGTACGCGTTTGCTTTTAATCGTAATCGTTAAGTTAAATCGCGTAAGCTAAAAATGATCATTCAATGTAAACGGGCATCAAACAATTAAATGTTTACATCAAGCAAGTGTTAAGTAATTATTTTGAGGATAATTATTAACATTGTTCATTTTATTTTATTGGTTACATAAAGTGTGTACGTTTCGCGATAAAAATACGTTTAGGCATACCCGGAACCACCATAATTAATTTACGCTTCAACAAACGCTTATTTTTATTTTCAATGACCAAAGTTTATAAAACTTTACCCACATATATATGTATGGACGCCCCATATACAAGAAATAAATAAGCAAGACTTATCAAGTTGCAAGTATACATTTTATTAACAAGACTACACTTTACATATTAACTTATACTTTCATATTTCAAGTATTACTTTCTTTTTACCAAGATAAATGGCAAGTAAAATCTATGAAACACATTTACAAAAATTCCATGGGTTGATCTTTAACTATTTGAGGACATAGAAACATATAAGGACATGTACATGGAAGAGTTAGTAAAGACTAAAGGCATGATAGTGGTTTTGACCACTAGTCATCCTTAAAACCCTCATTCTTGCCCCATTTGAGCCGTGTACCCCCCTCTCACTCTTGGTCTTTGTTATATCACATGTACTAGCTCATTATATACATTTATACCTTGACACCATCCTTTACGAGAGATATCATTCACCCACTTCACTTAACATATCAAAAAATCAATTTTCTCTCCCTTTTGCTCCTTAACCCACGCATTTCCATAAACACACACCAAAAACCCATACAAAATTTTTATGTTAACATGTACACACATCCCATACATCATTCTTTAGAGGTCCTTATAGTGTTTAGAAGGAATTGGTGTGTAAGCATTTCTTCAAGGTTTAAGCAAGGAAAAGCAAGATTAGGGTTTCTAATTGGAATTAGGGTTTTCAAGTTGTGCAAGCTTTGGTTTATAATCTAAACTAGGGTTTAGATATTGTGGTTTATCATATTACATCATCATAAGGTTATCTAAAACTTTTTATAACTTACATTTATCATGTTATGCATATATGAATTCTATATAGCAAAATCATCATTATGATACTTTTAAACATGTAAAAGGGATTTTTACTTGTGATCATTGTTTTGTACACTTTTATAATGGTTATGTTGTTGGTGATACATGTTTAAAATGGATTTATAAGTATTAATACAATGTTGGTTTAAGTATAAATAAGTGTATTACAAATTCGGGTTTCTAAAGTTTACTTAAATAAGTTACAAGTAAAAGTATTGTAAATGACTTGTTAATCTTGTTTTCATGGACTCATGTGGACAAAATATGGACAATGGACATTATTATATGTACTACGTAGGGTATAAAGGGTTGCAATGGACTTGTAACAAGATGGTTAAGCTAAAAAGTACAAAATGAAGTTTAAAACATGTTTTTAACACAAACCTCCAAACTTTCTGTTTTGGTTCGAAAAATAAGGTATACTTTTTATATTTTTATAAAATAGTACGTCTCATGACGATTCCAAAAGGGTAAGAAACTCGAAAAATGGATTAATAACGAAAAAGATACGTAGTTTACGAGTTACACGTTAATTAAACGCGATATAAAAGAAATTTTATAAAAACAATTTATAAAATACTACTGATATGTAAGGTTTATTATTTTTCTTAGATCACACATATTTTTAGGATTCCAAAATGATAAGAATCATAATTTTTCAATCGATAACGAAGAAGTTATGAATTTCGCGAGTTTACGATAATTAATACTTTTATAAAACTATTTTTATAAAAGTTACTGTTCATCTCAGATTTATACAATTTTAAAACATCATTAATATGATATAACTTTTAATAACAAAGAAGTACTCGAAAGAATCACTAAAAACGGAGCTATAACGAATAAAATACGACATTTACAGGTTTTACGTTAATTAAAGTTATAAAATAAAGTTTATAACTGGTATGAACAGTAAAAATCACTGTTCATCAGAGGACTAAAACTATGAAAACTTCAAATTTTGATAACTCGTCTTAATATGAAGACGTGGACGTAAGAAACGCGAGAAACGGGTTTAAAACGGGAAAGTTATGCTAGTTTTACTAAAGCGTTAATTATAAACGTTTTACCTTATAACCATGATTTCTAAATTACAAATAGATGGTGATTGAGCTATATAGAATTATACATGGTAGTAGTTACCCAATGTAATTAGTACTTATACGACCTATATTGGATTAGGTTGCACTCGATCATTACCGTGACGCACTTTCTGTGATATACTTGATATTCGCTCACTCAAGGTGAGTTCATAGCCCCACGTTTTACATGATTTTGTTTATAAGTTTTCGGGTGTGAGAAGAATCATGCATTCTGTTTTACAATTGGACACAAGTGGTTAAGTTTTACATTATGATTACGTGTTGCCTAAGTAGCGATAACCCTAGTTGAGCCCATTATCATAAACTGTCAGTTACTGGATTGTGAGCGCGAATGTTATGAATAGATCTATTGGGATTGACATCCCCGTTCGGGTGATTAGCTATCACTGGGCAAACGAACATATACCATGTCGAACATAGGATGTTGCGGGTTAGAGAACTTCAATCACGTGGCAATGTAGGCCTTTTATATGGTATTCATTTTTTTGTCGAGCTTCCAGTTTATGAGGCTTAGGGTAACGTATATTACATTTATATAATGTCTGCATTGTTGCATTATCATACACTTGGGAAATCTTGTGGTCCTACAATATACGATTTATCAAACCTATGAATTCACCAACATTATTGTTGACGTTTTAAAGCAATGTTTTTCAGGAGGTTAATAAGCACGAGGTGCAAGGGATACATTGGTGGTTTTGATTTGGATATCATGCATTAAAGATTTTGTCGCATTACATTTCGTATATCTGTTATGGGCTAGAAATCTTTATATTTTGAACAAGTGAACAAGTGAAGCTTCAGGCTTATGTAACAAATACTTTGTTAAATCCAATGTATCAGTTTTAAACGACTTTTTGGTCGTTCTATATATATCTTGTGTTATTGATCTTTGAAGTAACACGCCTCGGACCCTTATTCCGCTGCGACCCAATTTGGGGGTGTTACACTATATCTGTTTTTACAAATCTTAGCTTAATTCACTCTTTTGTAGTTTTAAAATGGAAAACCAGTTTTTAAAGGGGTGTTTGGCACAAGCAGTACTAACCTATGTTAGTATTGCTTAAGTCCCTTTTGACCAAAAATCTAACTTTGTTAAGCTCTTTTAAAGGGTGTTAACTGTGAAATACATATACTACTATCTACTATGTCGTTATACATTTAAAAGTATACAAAAATCTACCCAAGAGAGTGCACCGCTTGAATACACCAATAATTGACGAATGTCATGTCGTCAGGAAACGTGAACAACAAACTCATAATGGGAAGAAATTAAAAACACTCCCGGTAAAAGTAATAGACAATAGTCGCAATTAGCAGTCAAAAACTACGGAAAGAAATTTAAGACATAAAGGTTTACACCAACCCCTGAGTCAAGAATAATATGAACCCTGCAGATGTGTATCTATTGTCCGTAATCCTACCACACCTTCCAGTCACCAGCTTAGGTCTTAAAATAAGGATGCGACTAATAAATTACCAATAACCTTCCCAAAAAGAACAAGAAACATACCAATGCTTGAATCCAACACTCCTAGACATACCCTCTAGAAATCCATATCCTAAACTAGGGCGCATAACCATTCAAATCATACAATGAATCTTATCTCAAAAATAGATGGCACCCATAAGGTAATCTCTACCCCAAATATGGAATATAAGAAGTAGAAACTCCATTTTGTCGTATGCAGGGTGTATTCGAGAAATGTCTCAATCACTTTCCAGCAACGTGCCTGACAACTCCCCAGAAAAGGAAGCCGCCACGGGACACTCCATTCCAAGAAGACTTGACTCGCCAACCTCTCAGGCAGACCAATTACCTAAACTAGAATTAACTTTGACCCCTGCTACAGAGCGTGAACTCTCCCAAGAAATAAATAACAACAGTGTTCCTATACTAATATCACAAGCACCTAGACCATTGATTGCTAGTAAATCAACACACATAATAATAAAATATAATATGAAAGAAAATTCCCAAACTACCCTTGAGTACAAAGGAAGTATGGAAAATTCACTCAAATATATATATAATATAATACGTATATTAACCGGGAAGTATGATTCCCTGGTCGTTATTCCCCAACGATTTATGAAATTGAGACCACGTTTGTTGTTCGGACAATGATTCGAATTGGTAACAAAGATTGATTTGATTATCTATTTCTATGAATTAGAAACAATTAAAAGAAGCAAATGGTAACAATTAAGCACGAAAACAAATAACGGGAAATCAAACTTTAACTAAAAACTTAAAACGTGAACCTTAAATGGCAGTTAAAAACCCTAAATTTCCAAAATTAAACCTAAATGGAATTTTTCTTTTTAAATAGACTCTAATTGACTAAAAAGTAAGTTTAAAGAAAATTAGAACAAAAACGAAGTTGAAATGAGCTTAAAAACACGAAGAACGAAAACGGAAACGAATCCCGTTCTTTAAAAATTGAAATTTTGCAATTTTGACCATACGAAAGCAAAACTAATTTTCCTAGAAACTTTACGATAAAAGAAAATTTTCTAAAAAAATTATATTTTTTTGATTATTTTTCTATTTTTTATGATTTTTTAAAGTTTTTAATAAAAATAAATGTTTAAAAATACTAAACCAATTATAAAAATTCTAAAAAAATACCAAAAATAGCTTGAACTAAAAGGGACCTAAGAAAATTAAGCTTGGTTACACAGCTGATCGAATAAGCTGTGTAATAAGCTAAAATAGCTTATTAAGCTAAAAGGGAGGAAACGTGTACAAATAATAGATTTTGTAAATCTATAACGAAAAAGACCACAGGGCACGATGGTAGTGAGGTGTGTGGTTGTGTTGTTATAAAGGTTGAGGGTGTTGAGATCGGGGGTTCGAGCCTTGCTCACCCCCGATTTCCACCTTCCCTTGTTTTATTTTTGAAAACTTATAAAAACAAAGTTTTAGAAAAGCTAAAAATAAGCACTTTTAATAAAAGAAACTATTTTTGAAAAGCCCTAATTAAGCTAGAAAACAGCTGAAATGGTGACAGATACTACTTAACTAGATTTTTGGCTTTTATCAAATTTTAAGAACTCAAAAGCTAACTATAAGCTATACTAGGGCTAAATAAGCAACATCTATCCTAAGTCTAACCTAATAAGTCAATGTGGACAGAAATAAGCTCAAGAGACCAAGCTATAAACTGAAAACCACAATAAGCACTTATGAAAACTTGAATTCAAACAGACCTTAAGCTACTTTTTAGCAAATGAGAAATTTAAAAAACTTAGCTTGCAACTTTTTGAACTTTGACCTATAAGCTTCTAAGAAAAGCTTTTGAAACCTAAGTGCATATTGAAAAAGCTGTTTGAAAACAACTTATATACTCAGATGGTACTGAGTTTTTGAATTTGTTTGAAAAGACAAAGATCAATTTTAGAGCTTAAAAACAGATCTTAAAATAAGCAAATTTTGAAAAATCAAGCTGAAACTTATGATTAATTACCTAAAAGCTACTTATGCTATTAAATTCAAAACCTAAAATCTACAATTATCCTCTGATTTTAGATCCCAAATGTAAAACCTAAAAATTTCAATAAGTGTAAAATTACCAAAATACCCCTAATGCAAGAAAATCTATAAAAGCTTAAA